>JANAVB010044815.1:7760320-7959251 GCA_029216955.1 Iris pallida | reverse complement strand
AAACAATCCCAAACCAAGTTGAAACAATCCAAATAAATCAAGTTAAGATTAAACCAAGTCAAGGCTAAGAAAGATAAGTCAAAATACTGGTCACCTGATAATGTCAGAATTTCTTTCACATATACTGAAATACGATAACCAAAAATATGAGTGACATGCATGCCGTCGGTATACACTGGTATACTGGCGGTATGCCAGTGAAGGAGAAAATCTATAAGTTGGAAAAATTTAAGCGTTCTGAAAACCAAGAAAATACGAAATACAGTACAAAATATATATCCGTTTATAAATATCGATACTGTGAGATGAGCCTCACAACTCTCCATCCTTAAAAGAATTCCATACTCAAACTTTCTAAAGCTAGTCGAGCATGATAACCAAAACAAAAATTCAAGACAATACAACTATCTTAATAAATAAAGCATGACATATAACGAACGGCAACAGTAATATAAATAAATGCATAAGCAATAAATGAGGGCAATAGTAATATAAATAAATGTGTAAGCAATAACACAAGCACAATCAAGAATGGCTGGAGGCATATGAATAAATATGTTCCTGATCAGTTGAGTAGGGACCGCCCTCGCTGGCCTACGCTGACTCCTAAAATAGGGTTCAAGTCTCAAAGTAAGTCAGTACCAATGACTTAGTCTACGACATGACTCTACCAGGGACGTATCTTCGTAGTCGAGACATGTGATAGGTATCATGTAACTCAAGATACGAAGATAGAAGAGGACAAGAAACTCTCATTCACTCACCGAATAAGTCAAGTCGACCGGTGTACACCTGATATCGGCAAAATACAAGGCTGCTGAAAAGAACCCAAGATATACTGCCACTACCTGGTCTGCTACCGAAGAATAAACCAAAAGGACATAACTGCAAGAAGACCATAAAGATGGTACCTGAGACTCCCAGGTATTATCTTCATGCATACTACAACTGCTCCTGGTACTGCACATTCAATCGCACTCTGAGCTGTCTGACCCTCTGAGCTCGCGATGGCGGAGGATACTGTGCCAATGGCTGAACATCTACTATTGGCCGTAACTGCATCCACTGCTAGGGGTGATGACTGATACGACTGAAAATTGAGGTGTTACATCTGGTATAGCTGGTCGTCCTCGAGATATCGGATAGGGGCAAGTGTAACTGAAGGGTCCTCCGCTCTACAGCAGAAGCACCGCCTTGGCTGCCCGAAAAAACTGATCTGAGATGTCCTTTCTTGCCATAAAAGTACATGCTTCTTGTTCTGCCTGATACTGCTAGTTTCTTTGCCTCTGAGATGGGCCTGCATATACTGCTGAGACCCCTCCTGCTGGAATGTATGGGACTGCGTCGATAAAGGCCCTGAGATCGCCTCTGCTGAACTGGTATGGTACCCAGAACTGGATAACTGTAGGCTAGATGATGAAGATCCAACTGAACTTCTCGAGGACAAATCCCTATCATGTGTCGGGTGATCCGCATTGTCACGACCTGCACCCGTTTTTTTTTCCGGATACGAGACGTGTCCAAGCCAGCCTACGCCGCAGTGTCGACGGTAGAAGGCTGTATAGCTACATTGCTCAAAAATCACAAGTAATGCTTCACAAATTAATTTAATTACAAAGATCACAAGTTTTACATTTACAGAAAAATATAAACTTGTACAAATATGGAATAACTATAACTCGTCTATCTAGCTAGTCTCTAGGCTGTTCGTCTGCAAGTATACCCGTCACTCCCCAAGCTAAGTGAATCCACGGCTAACCTAAAAAATATTGGTTTCAGTCAGGAATGGAACGAGTACAATTCACTGGATGCAGTTCCAATATATGAAATGATATATAACAGAGGTAGCCTTTAGACATATGATTTATAAAAGAAAATGAAGAAAGACAGAAAAACTGAATACCAGAACAGAAATGAAATACAATAAAATACTCACCAATTGACCGACTGAAGTACCTTTGATATATGATCGGTCTCGGAACAATTATACGACATGGTCTACACGGTCTAAAGTTACACGGTCTACAGTTACACGGTCTACAGTTACACAGTCTACAGTTAACGGTCTACATAAAATATTGTATAAAGAAATACTGTCTACAAAAATAATAATCACGGTCTACGAGATTAAATGCAATAATAATCAGGTCTAATGCAAGAATAAATCACGGTCTACACGGTCTACACGGTCTAAGGTCAGATCACACATCGTTGGTACTTCACCTCCCGACACAACAAGAACAAAATCAACATAAAACTGAAATCACATATCTATCGACTACACATTGATGTATAGTAAAGATCAATACTGAAAACAAACAATAAACTGCACTCGCCTGTGGTCCTTTGCTGGTGAAACCGATAGTCCAAACCACTCAATATGCCCCAATAGTCAAAACTCGTACAACAGTCCCCGGATGCTGAAATAAATATTTAATATTCTCAGAATAGTCAATTTAGCTAGGATTGCCTGTCCTTAAGTCTAATTCCGACATAGGGGCAAAACGGTAATTTTGGATCAAAACGGTATCCGCCGTTAGACCCGCTTTGCACCGAAAAACGTGCCAGAGTCAATGGGTCTCTAAAGTCATTAAACTACACGTCTATGGATTCGTTGTGATGATACGAACCCAACCGTATGTCTAATGTTGGATTCCGGCGGGCTGTGCACAAAATTGCCCGTTGAATCGGACCGTAGGGCCCGCAAAACGGTGATCCGATCAACAGTCTCAGAATCGGACCAAACTTGGCATACAGGACCAGAAAAATGATACGGTCCTGCTGGCACAATTTTTGTCTCGATCTGACGAGCGTGCACAAAGTAATTGGAAATTTTGCACAGAGGCGATACGGTGAATTTCGACGGATACATATCAAATTTGTCGCGCACACGCGACCAATTTGAATTCCGTCAAAGCCCACACGTCCACGAAGCCGATACGCACCTTTCGATGTTTTTGGTATGCGACCATGTCGCCCGGATTGGCGGAACACACGTCGTATCGAAGAATTTTATTGTTTTTAAAACAGGTTTTTCATGAACTTCGGGATCCGATTTCTCGGCGTGTAGTCGATGAAATCGACTTCTACGAATTGGGTTGTGGAGCCCTACATGTTGTCTGTAACTGACTTTAATTAGTTTTCTAAAATTCCTAACATACAAATCATAAAATACCTTTCAAGTTGGGTCTTTGGGACGGGTTCTGTCCTATTTTTGGACAGGTTTTCCATCGAATTTGGGTTGATTTTTCGGAGAAACTAGCGCATGACGATGGGATCTATTTGAAGGGAAAAATTGTGGTATAGGTTGTCGACATACCTGAGCAACTGGTTCGCGAAACGACGAACCACGGAAACGGAAAGTAGCCACGAACTCGGCTTCCCGAGTCGCGGCGCTGCTGCTTTGTCCCGCGCCTGTGCGCGCGGTTTGTCGCACCCGACCGGCCGACGGTGCGTGGCGGCGCACGGCGGTGGCACGCAGGGTGGCGCGCACCGCCAGGGTCACCAGGGGTGTGGGTTCGAATTAAGGTTTCTCTTTTCCTTCGCTCGATCTTGATATACATAATCGAGTATTAAGCTTAAGTTTATAGGCTCGGTTCAGGGGAAGGGGTCTCGGGCCTGTGGGCTCGGGTGAGACTGGAATGGTGGGCTCGGGAAGAATTGCTACTGTGGGTTCGGCCGCTGCTGGACTGGGATTGCTGTGGGATTTTGTGTGTGTGTGGTTTTCCTTTTTTTTCTTTTCTTATTTATTATCTATTATCTGTATATATATGTATATACAGCACGTACGTATATATATACATATATATATATATATATATATATATATATATATATATATATATATATTATATATAGACAAATATGTTATATATATAATATATATATATATATATATATATATATATAATAATATTATATATATATATAAATATATATATATATTTTTTTTAATATATATATATATATAATATTTTTAAATTATATATAATATATATAAAATATTATATATATATATATATATATAATATATATACGCCTATATATATATAGAATACCTATATATACATATATCTGTATATATATTAACACATATAACAAAATAATATCTATATACACACATATTTGTCTATATATAATATACATATATATTCACCAATATATAATATATATTATAGATATATATATATATATTTATATATATATATCTATATATATATTATATATATATAAAAATATATATATATATATATACACTTATATTAATCTCCAAAACCCAATTACATCCCAATAACGTTTATTCCTAGGGTAGGGCCTACCTATATAAATATGAAACATATATATACATTTATTTGACGATAATAATATAACCAATAATATATTATATTATATATAATATTCTCAATAAATAATAATAATAACGAAATTTCATAAACCAATAATGGCGCATATACCATCATGCACAGTCTAAAAATCTCCCAAAAGTGTACAAGGACCTATTTTATACAAAATCATTGAATGACAACGAATAATGATATTTATAATATTTAATTAAGAATACTTAGAAAATATTCATTTAATCATTAAAATGGAATACAATACCATCATACAAAAATATATCAACACGAATATCATTTGACGTCCCGCATGACTACATGGGCTTGGGCTTGGTATCGGTCCAGTCCGGGCTGGTTGGTACAACCGGATCTCTTAAACGTCAAATAATATTAATAATGAATATTTAAACTATTTATAATGGTCATGTCACAACTTAGTCTGGTTTTCCTAGTTAGGACATCACTATGGCTCGGCCTTCCCTGGCACGGCTAAAACACTAGTCAAGGCACGCCACTGCACTATCCGTGCCACGATTCCTAGTCGCCTTCTACTCAAATTCCTAACCATGACTAAAATTATTTACCGTAATAATTAATTAATTATAAAATCTAAAAATCACCATTTAGATAAAATAAATAATAATAAAAATATTTTAAATATCCGGGAAGGGAAGCTACAAATCTACCCACCTTAAAAATAATTTCGTCCTCGAAATTCCAATTCATAACTATTCCTAAAATTCAAAGTCTACTATTACCTTAATCTCCTCAATCTAATTTCTCAAATATTTTATAACCTCCTCTAGCCATTTTATAATCCCGAATACTTGAGAACTTCAACCCACCTTTGGTCACACTACTCCTCAAAACTAAAATCTTATAATCTATTAACTAGTTGCTAACAATCCTACCAACAGATATCTTCTGCATATGGCATATATAATCCTCCCCTATCTATCAAGCAACCCAAAATTAACAAACGACGAATTTACACAAGTAGCTAAGAAATATTGATAAATTCTAATAAACATGACAATTCATCGCTCTGAAATAGGAAGGACAGAAAGATAACGAAAAATAATCGAGAGCAAAATAAAGTTTCAAGAGCGGTAGAGAGTATCCAAAGATGTAGATAGAAGGAAAGTTTATTAACCAATGACTTATTGCTAGATTTGGCTACTCCGGTCCAGTCACTTGCCAAATTGAAGAACCCTTCGTTTCTTAGAAGGGCTTGCAATCCATGCAATACATAAATTTCATTCTCAAAATTTTATCTAAATAAGATTCCATAATAGGACAGATTTTGAGAAATCAAGATTGTTTTCGTGGTTATTTAAACACACAAGCAAGGAATATAAATACAATATAAAATCGTATCGCGACTTCCAGTTAGATGAAATAATGGTTACGGATGACCCTACATTCTAAGAGGTGGAGACTACATAATAGGTATAGGGACCTATTTCAAGTAGTCCAGTTTTATAGTCCAATTATGGTGGTATATATGTAGGAGTTTTACTGGGTCTTAAAGGGTTCCTTGATTGGATATCAATCGCTGGTTGGATGAATCTAGGATTTTAATCTATATTGACTGGACAATATTCCAATGATAAACTATTTCTACTAGGCTAGGGTAACCTAGAATAGGTTTCCACCCAAGGGGTTGAGCTAGTTGCCAGTCAGGTTGGTTAGCTAGGTCCCTAAAGCCCCAAAAATGCGTCTTCCATGACTTTTGTGTTTAAGTAGCACGAGAAAACACAATTGAGTGGCACAATAGGGACATGTGCTTAGTGGGCTTCGAGTAGATCACAACCATATATTGGGTCTAAAGAATTGAGTCGAGATCGAGTCTCTAATTGTAGTCGGGAAATATACGGGTATTATGGTAAGGGTTATAGCTAGTCCTTTTGACCAAAAAGTCGTACCATATAAATAGAGTACAAGGGGACGGGTTTGAGTGGAACATGATATACCTAGATGAAGGTGGTCTTGTCTAGATCTTGCATGTGAAATTTGTTGGAAGGTATCCGCTGGTCTCGTGCTCCGAAAATTAATGACACGACCGGGGACACCAAATGATCTAATGGAAAGTGGAAGTCCATGGGGCACTAATTATCATCCTAGTGGAAATTATTCTAATCAATCGGTATTTCTCGTATATCCCAAAATTTTAGAAGGCTTACAGTTTACTCACCTTAGAAGCTAGGACATGGTTTTTGGGATAATGAGGTTAGAAGAATTCCAAAGTCCGTATATTGTACCTCGACTCTTGTTAATAAAGAATAAGGCACGGCGTAATGGGATACGGTAGATCTAAGTCAAGTCAAGGATCATTATTCAATAAATGGGAAACGAGTGTGTACAATGACACATGGTCGATAAAATAGCATGACCTACTCGTCCACAGTATACAAGAGTTATCGACGGGATAACCAACTTTAAGGCACATCTTATGAAAAGATTCCTAACAATTGAGTCGTGAGTTTCTATTTGGGTCAAACCTGCCAGACTATTGTCACAAGGGTTCTAGTTAAAGCAAGCTTCAAGCAAAAAATTAGAGACTCACAACAAATTATTTTCTTGAGAATAGATAGTCTCCTAGGTTGGCATCTTGACTAAAGGTAAAACCCTAATCATTCTCAAATTCAAATGGCTAGAAGGACCCAATAGTAGTTTAGGGGTCGAGAGGAGAACGAGTAACTCAATCTCATGGCTGGCCGATGGTAGTTACACTTGTGTATAGAACTATCATAGCCATGGGGATACTCTGTATCTCTCTACCAATTATGAGCTTTCGTCTTTCCAAATCAGTGAAAGACAAAAACAATAGAGTTCAAGGGAGATGTCACTGAATATAATTACGTAATTCAAAGGCGAATGTATAATTCAAGAGAAATTGTCAATACAGTCACAGATGAGATCCTAGAGACATCTACATCTCAATCCATGTAGGTTAATCAGAGGGAGAGCGATCCGGGTGCACTACGGTTGATCAGACCGTAATACATCGATTCTGATTAGACAATATGTTAGTAGGCGTCTCCACTAAACATATGTCTTGAATCAAGCTCGAGAACAGAGTGAGCTTACAAATTTAGGCTGTAATAGCAGCATTGGTCAAGATATTCAAAATACAAGTATGCGAGATTTTGAAAGAAGGCACAAGTAGTTAGACTTTTGTGAGAATCAAAACCTTATCCGGTGTTCTTTCTTATACGGTCATCCTACTATCTCCTTATCCATAAGTCCTTGGTCGACTAATGGGTTATGGACCTCCAAATTCTATATTCTCGGTAAACCCATTAGTGTCAGTCAATTACCTCGTCAATAGGTCATAAGGACCACGGATTACTAGGTTGGGAGACATGCTATCCAACTTGCAGAACTTCCACTAGTATTAGCTTTGGAACTTATGGGACATACAGGGCATTTTTCTATTTCCTATGGTATCCTAAACTTGTAATCATGTCTGACGTTATTTCACCGAGAATTATGCCTCGCCCGTATACTCGGGCTGTGGTAAACCCTTGGTTTCGTAACTCAAATATGATACAAAGTCAAACACTTCTTAACTCTATCCAATGTTACTTCAAGGGTAACTACGATCAAAGAGGACCACTAGCCATAGTTTTACCAATATTCCATAACCTATATTCTCTTAAACTGATTTCGACTCTAGGGGTCGTACCTTGCCAGTGCGCTGCTGGCTGCAGAGAACCCATAGTCTCCATAATTCAAATAAATGGTGACAGTGTACTGCTGTCTTGCCATTATGAGTTAACTAACATTCCTTTAACTAGGTCTATAAAAATTCATGAGCTTCTAGAGATTCAAACAAGTTGACTATGAAATACGGCGTAAGTATTTGTCCTATCAGTCACAACCCTTTAAAATAAAAGATAGAGAGGGGAGGAAATAACTGAAGACAAAACATATACAAATATTCTACTATCTATTTCATGTGTATTCAAACCATGGCGAAAACTTTGAATCGAAACTAACTCGAGGTTTGTATATGGTTAACATAATCAGAAATTTTATAAAATAATAATTCTTAGGGCAAAATAGGAACTAAATAGGCAATTCGGACTAAGATATGAGGATGATATCTAAAGTGGTAAAGAGAAAGAATTGCACATTTTATCTAGGTTAGATCCTTAATTCTATGAAGCCCTGTCTCACTAAGTGAATAATCTATCCACATTGGATCATATCGTCCTATGAAGAGGTAATAGTATACCTATGGGGATCTGACAACTATCAAAACTTAAAATTTCTCATCTATATTGCATGGCCTAGACTACCCATCGGTAATTTTGTATAAGGGACTCCTAGTCCTAGTCATTCTCTCAAATGAAATTAATCCTAATTCGTGAATGAGCATTTCCTTGTCGCAGGATCGCAATAGTACGACTAACTTAAGTACTATCACGAGTTTGCATGATTTACGAAAACAGACCTGCATGGGCCACTACAAAAACATGCCACGACCCGTACCCTTTTTTTTTCTCGGATACGAGACGTGTCCAAGCCAGCTTACGCCGCAGTGTCGGCGGTAGAACGCTGTATAGACACATTGCTCAAAAATCACAAGTAATGCTCATTCACAAAATTAATTTAATTTACAAAGATCACAAGTTTTATATTTTACAGAAAAATATAAACTTGTACAAATTTGGAATGACTACAACTCGTCTATCTAGCTAGTCTCTAGGCTTTTCGTCTGCAAGTATACCCATCACTCCCCAAGCTAAGTGAATCCACGGCTAACCTAAAAATATTGGTTTTCAGTCAGGAATGGAACGAGTACAATTCACTGGATGCAGTTTTAATATATGAAAATGACTATATAACAGAGGTTAGCCTTTAGACATATGATTTATAAAAAGAAAATGAAGAAAGACAGATAAAAATTGAATACCAAGAATAGAAAATGAAATGCAATAAAATACTCACCAACTGACCGACTGAAGTACCTTTGATATGTGATCGATCTTGGGACAATTATGCGACACGGTCTACACGGTCTAAAGTTACACGGTCTACAGTTACACGGTCTACATAAAATATTACAATAAAGAAACACTGTCTACAAAAAATAATAATCACGATCTACACGATCTACAAGATATAAAAGCAATAATAATCACGATCTACACGGTCTACAAGATATAAATGCAATAATAATCACGGTCTAATGCAAGAATAAATCACGGTCTACACGATCTACACGGTCTAAGGTCAGATCACACATCGTTGGTACTTCACCTTCCGACACAACAAGGAACAAAATCAACATAAAACTGAAATCATATATCTATCGACTAAACACTGATGTATAGTAAAGATCAATACTGAAACAAACAATAAACTGTACTCGCCTGTGGTCCTTTGCTGGTGAAACCGATAGTCCAAACCACTCAATGTGCCCCAATAGTCAAAACTCATACAACAGTCCCCGAATGCTGAAATAAACATTACCAATGTTCTCAGAATAGTCAATTTAGCTAGGATTACCTGTCCTTAAGTCCAATTTCGGACACAGGGGCAAAACGGTAATTTCGGACGGTGTTCGCCGTTGGACCCGCTTTGTACCGAAAAACGTGCCAGAGTTAATGGTCTCGAAAGTCGTCAAACTATACGTCTACAGATTCGTTGTGATGATACGAACCCAGCCGTATGTCCAAAGTTGGATTCCGGCGGGCTGTGCAGAAAATCGCCCGTTGAATCGGACCGTGGGGCCCGCAAAACGGCGATCCGATTAACAGTCTCAGAATCGGACCAAACTTGGCATACAGGACCAGGAAAATGATACGGTCCTAATTGCGTATGTTTTGTCTCGATCTGACGAACGTGCACAAAGTAATTGGAAATTTTACACAGAGACCGATACGGTGAATTTCGACGGATACGCATCAAATTCGTCGTGCACACGCGACCAATTTGAATTTCGTCAAAGCCCACACGTCCACGAAGCCGATACGCACCTTTCGATGTTTTCGGTATGCGACCACGTCGTCCGGATTGGCGGAACGCACGTCGTATCGAAGAATTTTATTGTTTTTAAAACAGGTTTTTCATGATTTCGGGATCCGATTTCTCGGCACGTAGTCGATGAAATCAACTTCTACAAATTGGGTTATGGAGCCCTACATGTTGTTTGTAACTGCCTTTAATTAGTTTTCTAAAATTTCTAGCATACAGATCATAAAACACCTTTCAAGGTCTTTGGGACAGGTTCTGTCCTATTTTTGGACAGGTTTTCCATCGACTTTGGGTCGATTTTTCGGAGAAACTAGTGCATGGCGATGGGATCTATTTGAAGGGAAAAATAGTGGTATAGGTTGTCGACATACCTGAGCAACTGATTCGCGAAACGACGAACCACGAAAACGAAAAAGTAGCCACGAACTCGGCTTCCCGAGTCGCGGCGCTGCTGCTTTGTCCCGCGCCTGTGCGCGCAGTTTGTCACACCCGACCGACCGGCGACACGCGGCGGCGTACGGCGGTGGCACGCAGGGTGGCGCGCGCGGCCGGGGTTACCAGGGGTGTGGGTTCGAATTAGGGTTTCTTCTTTTCCTTCGCTCGATCTTGATATACATAATCGAGTATTAAGCTTAAGTTTATAGGCTCGGTTCAGGGGTAGGGGTCTCAGGCCTGTGGGCTCGGGTGAGACTGGTAATGGTGGGCTTGGGAAGAATTGCTACTGCGGGTTCGGCCGCTGCTGGGCTGGGATTGCTGTGGGATTTTGTGTGTGTGTGGTTTTCCTTTTTCTTTTCTTCTTTATCTATTATATCTGTATATATATATGTATATACACGCACGTACATATATATATATATATATATATTATATTATATATATATCTATATATATATATTATATATATATATATATATATATATATATATTATATATATATATATATAATATATAATAATATATATCTAATATATAATATATAATATATATATATATATATATATATATATATATATATAAAATATATATATATATATATATATATTAATATAGATATATATATATTATATATATACCACATATACGCCTATATATATAGAAAAAAAAAATACGTATATATATATAGAATACCTATATATATATACATATATTTGTATATATATTCACACATATATAACAAAATAATATCTATATATATATATATACCTACACATATACGCCTATATATATATAGAATACTATAATAATACATATATTTGTATATCTATATTCACACATATAACAAAATAATATCTATATACGCACATATTTGTCTATATATATACTATACATTATATATTCACCAAATAATATCTATATACACATATATATCTATATCTATATTATATATATATATATATATATATATATATATATTATTATATATATATAGTTAATATATATATAATATATATATATTATATATATTATATATATATTATATAATATATATATATATATATATATCTATATATATATACTTATTATATATATATAATCTCCATAAAACCCAATTACATCCCAATAACTTTTATTCCTAGGGTAGGGCCTACCTATTAAATATGAACACATATATTATAACATTTATTTGACGAATATAATATAACCAATAATAATATTATATTATATAATAATATTCTCAATAAAATAATAATAATAATGAAATTCCATAAACCAATAATGGCGTATATACCATCATGCACAGTCTAAAAATCTCCAAAAATGTACAAGGATCTATTTTATACAAATATCATTGAATGACAACGAATAATGATATTTATAATATTTAATTAAGAATACTTAGAAAATATTCGTTTGATCATTAAAATGGAATACAATACCATCATACCAAAATACATCAACACGAATGTCATTGGACGTCCCGTATGACTACATGGGCTTGGGCTTGGTATGGGTCCAGTCCGGGCTGGTTTGGTACAACCGGGTCTCTTAAACGTCAAATAATATTGATAATAAATATTTAAACTATTTATAATGGTCATGTCACAACTTAGTCTGGTTTTCCTAGTTAGGACATCACTATGGCTCGGCCTTCCCTGGCACGGCTAATACACTAGTCAAGGCACGCCACAGCACTATCCGTGCCACGATTCCTAGTCGCCTTGTACTCAAATTCCTAACCATGACTAAAATCATTTACCATAATAATTAATTAATTATAAAATCTAAAAATCACCATTTAGATAAAATAAATAATAATAAAAATATTTTAAATTTTCGGGAAGGGGAGCTACACGCATGACAAACATAGAAAGTTGGCCCTTCGACAAGTAAGATGAGTGTGCCCTCCCATTCCACAGAAGGAACATACGACTGGTAACTCCTGGTATTGGTATGGATGTTGGTATGCTGGTACTAGTAAGGGATGTCAAGGTGAAAAGCCTGACACGGGTGCATGGTACCTCTTACGACCCTCAGTTCTGGATGTAGTCCTCCTGGCTATATGCCCATGCTCTCATACTGCCTCTACGGTAGGTCAGGCTCGATATGCTGACTGACTAGATGACTGGTACTGCCTGGCTCAACCTTCTGGCTGTAAGTTCTCGTCTTGAAATACCTCTGGTATTCCTTGCCTACTACGGTCTATCAACATCTGGATACTATGCTGGAGAACGAGATCTTGTTGTTGTTGTGACTCCATCATGTCCTTCATGATCCCTACATATGCATGCACATCGGGATGATCTGATACTTCCTCTGCCCGGACTGTTGGCTGTACTGGTGGTACCGGATGCTCGAATTCTAGCGATGCCTCAATTGGATGATGACCTATCACTAGTACTGATCGATGAGAATCCGGTTGAACTGAAGATATTGATTGCTCGGGCACAGCTAGCTGATCGAGATGGAAAGACATCTATGCCCTCAGTTCAACTCTCGACTCTGCTCCTGAATATTGAGACTGATCCTTCAAAATTGGTCTAACAGAAGATTGCTGACCTGCCATCGGCAGAACCCAAACAAGATGATAGGAAGGATGAAGAACAGTGCCCCTGAAAGTTAAAGGACACAAGAATCAAATCGAGGAGAACAGAAAGGATCAACGTTCAAGGCAGATATCAGGTCAAAGGATCAGAGATATAGAATAACACGAAGGATTTCAATAAAGGAGAATTGTGACTGAGATATCTAAATATTAGTAACCCCATATATCTGATAAATCAGACCTACATGGGCCACCACTAAATCCTATATCACATTCCAAAACCAGAATACTGGTAAGTAGGGACGGACCAGGCCAGCTACGTAATACCAAAGTACTCCAGTACTCTGAAATAACGTATAAGCTATCAAGACATGGGGGTTACTACAACAAGCCAACAGTCAATCCTAAGTCAAGCAATCACAGACAAATATACAAAGTACAAGAAGTATGATCATCAGACATAAAATAGTAAAGTGTCCCAAACTATATATATGGATGATCATGAAGCTAGTAATACAAAGTGAAGAACTAGAAAGAGTAATAGTCATACATGATAAGCTCTAGCTATAGTCTAGAATACGTAAATCATGTTTAGACCCGTAGGCTAAATGTCAAGATCCAAAACACGAGCTAAACACGTGCTCCGAGGCTAAATACCACAAAAGAATAATATACATAACTAGTGGGAGAATAGAAAACCCACTAAGGTACTCTGGTGCTCCGAATAGTCACCATCGAATAGATGGTACGAAAGATCCTCTTGGCTCCTCTATCAGATATGGCCAAACAAAACCAGTGGGGTCAGACCCCCAATAGCAAGTACCAAAAAGGAAGCCAAACTATGAACTAAAACCAGAAATAACTAACATAGAAATGGATAGAGACATAAATAAGTAAAAATGGATCGAGACTCATGAACTACCAATGCACTTATCCCGAGAATAGAAAAGACAATAAACAAAGCAACCTGGAGCATAGGGTAAATAACATATGACATAATGTAAACTGTGGATATGTAAGGTAAACGAAAATATGTGAACATGTGAAATAAACTAAGCATGTAAAGAATGTGAGATATCTGAACATGTGAGCATATGAGATAACTGGACATGTGAGCATGGGAGACAACTGGTTCATGTGAGCATGTTTGTAATGCCTGTGGTTCGTATTACGTATTTCTGGAATACGTGTACGTATTTATTCTTGTATTATATGATTTTCTTGCTTAATTTCCTCCCTGGGCTTGGTTTATTCTTGGTTTGGGTTGGCTTGGTTCGGTTTGGGATTGCTCTTGGTTCATCATGAACCAAGGGGTGAACCCCCTACCTACCACCACCACTCATATTTATTACCTATTCTTCTTCTCTCTCTACATTAATCTCTTCTTCTTCTTCTATTTACTCCCTTCACCTACCAGAGAGAGAAGAGAGAGGTCTAGGCGAGTGCAACTTGCTTCCACAAGTGAGCTCATTTTTATTGTTCCATTAGCTTCTCCTCATGTTTCTAAGACACATTAGAACTTGTCATTTTCCATTTTGAGGCTTTAATTTTTGTAAATCTAGAAATTAGTTATTTTCAGATTTTGGTGGTTTTGATCTATCAAACTTCCTTGTTTTCAAGTTTTGATGGTTCCATGTTGTAGAGAATTTTATTCTACCCAATTTTGACCTTTGAAAAGTTGGATTTGGACTTGTTTTGACCAAGTTATGGACTTTTGAAGCCTTGGGTTCAACCATGGAGTTCTTGCTGATTTGGAGAAGACAGTGAACAGTGCGCGAGCTTTTTAGCTTGTGTCACTGAGCTGCGTGCGCTCTTTAGCGCAGCGCAGTCTGACTTATACGCTTCCTTTTGGAGGTGTATGTCTTGCATACGCTGCCTTGACAAGGAGTCGTATGGACCTCATACGCTGCCTTGACTAGGAGTCGTATGGACCTCATACGTTGCCTTGAAGAGGAGTCGTATGGAGTACATACGCTGCCTTTTGGAAGCGTATGTCTTGCATAGCCTGACCTGAGTGTAGCCTGACCTGAGCGTAGCCTGACCTGAGCGTAGCCTGACCTGAGCGTAGCCTGACCTGAGCGTAGCCTGACTTGAGCGTAGCCTGACGTGAGCGTAGCCTAACTTGAGCGTAGCCTGACTTGAGCGCAGTCTGACTCAGGCGCAACCTGATGTTTAGGCGCAACTGGACCTGACCCTACTTACCCTGGATCTTCTATAGCCCTATATATTGATATTTATTAGATATTTAACGTCCATTTTATATCCTTATGCCTTTTGTCCTTAACTTGATAATCACGAATTTACTTGATATGTTTGGAATTGATAATTGAGCATGACGTGATAGTGACCCGTAGTGGTGCACTCCTGACATAATAACCTGACATGACCTGATAGTGGCCCGTCGTGGCGTACTCCTGACAAGTACACTTGGCATGATAACCTGACATGATTATATCGAATAACTGTTGCGACGGCTACATGACATGACATGACCTGTATAATTAATCTGGACACCGTGGGCGATTGTGTTTGTATAAATAAACCAGTCCTGTCTTGCATCTTGTCTAGGACAGGGACTCCTGAGTACCACGGTCAGGAGTACCTACTAAAATGGACTAAGGCTAATAACTAGATTAATACATTAGTTATGACGAGATTTCCCAGCTACAGGCAATCCCGTTATCTGGGCACGCCTTGGGATCTGTAGCCTACCGTCGAGTAGGGCACATTTCCAGCACACTGTCATGTGTTGCACCCTTCAAGCTACCTAAGGGTACATTCGTTTCCTGGACGATGTACCCACCTGAATTCAACTCTAATCTTTTAACCCGGGTAACCTGGATGGTCTGCAGGGCTTGTGGCTGTGGAATAATCTTACTGCTTCTTGTTAGTAATTAGGCTTGTGACAATCCTAGTTAGTTAAAGTATCAAGCCGTAATTCTTGCTTGGCCGTGAAGTAATTGGACGGAGTCTAACCAGTCTAGTCTTGCCCTGATCCTGTTCCAGATTATTGAATGACCAGAATGCTTGTATTTATTTTACTGATAAATGGTGAGAATTCCAAGTTCTGTTCAGACGAAGGGTTACAACCCCGGTCCTTGTTTGGTTTACGGGTTGTAACCTGGTTATCTGAATAGTTCCATGGTTATCTCGTCGTATATCATCCTGGTGTATTTTCTTTATTTCCAGTTCTTACTTTTATTTATATCTTGTGCTGATTGCTGGTTTTAGTTCTTAAGTGAAGCCTCCTTTGTGGCACTTGCTCTTTCTGGGGTCTGACCCAGCTGGTTTTGTGTGGCCAGATTTCGGAGCAGCTCCAGAGGATCTACCGACCTTCTAGCCAGATGGTGGCCACTAGACGGAACCCTGGCAACGAGTAGGTTATTTTGGCTCTCCCACTCTATTGTAAAAGTATTCTTTTGAGGCGTTTAGCCGACGAGCATCTGTTTAGCTCGATTGTACTCACTTACTATCTGCCTACGGGCTGTAACATGATTAACAGATCCTAGAGTTTATCATGTATGACTAAACTCTTGCTAGTCCTGACATTTTGTAACGACTAGCTTCATGATCAACTGAATATGTAATATTTGGGACGCCTTACTATTGTATATTTAATGATCATACATCTTGTGACTTTTACTTACTTGTTTGTGATTGAGACACTAGGCTTGTTCATGACCTTAAGAGACTGTTGGCTTGTAGATAAACCCTCATGTATCTAGACAGCCGTGACCGTATAGCGAGATGGATTCCATTTCATATACGTAGCTGGCTATGTCTGCCCCCCGCTCTCCAGTATTCTGGTTCTGGGGCGTGACAATGTTAGAACTACATAGAATGACAACGATAAGATAACTTAGGAACTATTCTGGAACCCAAGTTACAACCCGTAAACCAGACAAGGACCGGGGTTGTAACCCTTCTTCGGAACAGAACCTCGTCTCTAATCATTCCACAACCTAAGGATCATGTATAGCGTGTGAGTACAGAATAGGACGAAAAATGACAAGATGACTAAGAAACAATTCCGGAACCCAAGTTACAACCCGTAAACCAAACAAGGACCGGAGTTATAACCCTTCTCCTGAACAGAACTTCGTCTCTAATTATTTATCGATAAAAGTAAAGTATAACAATAATGTACTGAAATAAACATACGAACACTGTCTAGACAAAACTAGACTGGACTGGACCCCATCCATCAATCACGGCCAAGCAATGAGTACGGCTTGATACTTTAACAAACTAGAGTTATCATAAGCCTAGTTACTAACAATATGCACTCTTGAGAAATCCAATCTAGTTACCTGCCCTGCAGACTACCCGACTTATCCAGGCCAAAAGAAAAAAAAAAGTAATGATGGATACATCGTCCGAGAGACAAATGTATCCTAAGATCTAATAGTGGGTGCATCGCCCAGGAAACAAATGTACCCTAAAGACATATAATAGTAGGTACATTGCCCAGAAGACAAATGTACCCTATAGACATATACAAGGTGCAACACTCGGCAGTGTGCTCATCATGACAGATAGCTCCAAATCCATTCAGGTTTGGGCATGGACAAAGGGCTTGCAGGTAACTGGAAAATTCTTGCCTCCCAATGATCTAGATAATCAAGCTAGTTATTTAGTCCATAATATTTTCTTATTGGATTCTGGGTGTAGCATTCTGCAGAATCCATCCTAGACATGATATGCAAGACAAGACAATACAATACAAGAAAGTGCACTATAACAAGCCACAACAAGAAAATATAATAAGCTGGAAGCTAGGGTGAGCTACGACGGGCCACTATAGAAAAAATAGGGAGTGTGCCATGACAGGCCACTATCATTTAAGCAAGGAAAGATATGTACAAGAGTGCACCACGACGGGTCACTATCTAGTAAGCAAAGAAGACATGTAACATGAGTGTGCCACAACGGGACACTATCTAGTAAGCAAAGAAGACATGTAGCATGAGTGCGCCACAACGGGCCATTATCTAGATTAAGTAAAGAAAAGACATAAATCATGAGTGCATCTCGACGGGCCACTATATAAGAATAAGCAAACATGACAATAAGGATCACATGTAGAAAGAATTAGATAAAAGACATATCATGGCATGGGAGAAGCAAAATATAAAAGTAACTACTTGACATAAAATAATAATTGAATCTGTGCTAGTGTTAAGAATATAAGGGGTACAATTATTCTCTAATTGTACAAAATCATCTAATCATGTTAAGAAATTCATTTTTGTTTAAGAAACATAAAATATTGCCAAGTACAAAAAATATACCAAAATATCAACTATGATTGAAATCATCAGTCACATATGAACTCCAATTAAAGTGAAACGTGAAGATTTTTGAAGCCAAGACAAAGACGTACAACTTTCATGTTTTGAGTTTTACAAGATTCTATCTACAAAATAGCTTAAACGGACAACAACAGTCATTTAGAGTGATTCATGCATGGGCAAAAGGCGCATAGTGCAAGGTACAAGGCGTACGAGGTGCGAGGTGCACGAGGTGTAAGGTGCATAAGGTACAGGGTGCGCGAGGTGCAAGGTGCACGAGATATAAGGTGCACAAGGTGCGCGAGGTACAAAGTGCACGAGGTGTGCGTGGTGCAAGGTGCACAGGGTACACGAGGTGCAAGGTGCACGAACTAAAAGGTACGCAGACCAAAAGGTACGCGAGTTACAAGGTACGCGGACGAAAAGGTGCACAAGGTACAAGGTGCACGGACCAAAAGATACGCGAGTTGCAAGGTGCACGGACCTAAAGGTGCACGAGATGCAAGGTGTGCAAGGTGCAAGATGCACGGACATAAAGGTACGCGAACCACAAGGTGCGCGAGGTGCAAGGTGCGCAGACCACAAGGTGCGCGAGGTTCAAGGTGCACGGACCAAAAGGTGCGCAAGGTGCAAGGTGCACGGACCAAAAGGTGCACGAGGTGGAAGGTGCGCGGACCAAAAGGTGCACGAGGTGCGCACGAGGTGTGCGAGGTGCGCACGAGGTGCGCACGAGGTGCACGAGGTGCACACGAGGTGCGCGAGGTGCAAGGTGCATGGACCAAAAGGTGCACGAGGTGCGTAAGGGTCATCCCTACCAACAAACTTTTGGCCATAGAGTTTTAGAAACGTCCAATGTCCATAACTTGGGTTAGAGGACTCGAAATTGGGCAAAATAAAGGTCTAAACTGAATGAACTTGAATTCTCTATAACATGAAACAAGTAGTTTTCAAAAATAATAAAATTTAAGTGATCAAAACCGAAAAAACTATAAACTTAGATCTATAAAAATGTAACCATCAAAATTGAAAACTCCAAGTTCTAAAGAGGCTTAGAATCAAACAAGGAAGATAGTGGAACAAACAAAATGGCAAAATAATAATGTTCAAGATTTGGCAAGATGTACTTGCCTAGGGTTGGAGAAGGAGTAAATGAAGAAGAAGATGAAAAAATAAATAAAGTAGAGAGAGAGAGAAGTTGGTTTTTATACAAAACCCTTCTCATCTAAAACCAATCCCAAACCAAGCTATGTCAAGTTGAACCAAACTAAAATAAACCAAGTCAAGATTAAACCAAGTCAAGGCTAAGAAAGACAAGTCAAAACACGGGTCACCTGACAAATGTCAGAATCCCGTACACGCGTACTAAAAATATGTATAACCGAAAATGGGAGTGACAGGCATGCCGTCGGTATAAACTGGTATACTGGCGGTATGCCGGTCAAGGAGAAAATATATAAGTTGGAAAATTTTAGAGCGTTCCGAAAACCAAGAAAATACGAAATATAGTACAAAATATGTATCCGTAAATAAATACCGATACTGTGAGATGAGTCTCACATTAAACACCGAATCATCCAACCATTGGCGGATGAATCCAACGTCCTTCCGATTCAGTCATTTCAAGTCTCCAGCAGCTTTGTCTGTTGGCTATGCGCTATCGCCCTCCAACGGACCATGCAAGTGTTTGCACCAGATTATATCATCTATCCTTGGCTTCCAAATCGCTCAGTTTTCTCCTATGAGGGTGATCATACGAGTGTTCATGGTTTCTAGAACCTCCAAAGCTCTAATATTAATAGTTGGGCACATGCGGAAGCCTTTGTCAACCCACCTAATCAAAACCAATCCCCGTCTAACGGACACCAAGCACAAGTTGAAGATAAGTATATGACGATGATGTACATCACCTGGACAAATTTCAACCTTTAATAACTCAGATGAAATTACAAGATTGATAGAACTCACGTTGAGATTACAATTGAGATCACTCACCAACCCGTATCAATCTTCCTAACCGAAGTTGATGACTTCTCGATTAGATCTTCTTCCTCCTTCTGTCTTGGATGGCGAAGTCCTAAGAGCAAAGTACGAACTTTCTCTTAGATTTTCTTGTAGACGAGCACCCCAAATCTTCACTTCGTGCTTTTTCTTTGTGCCTCCACCCTCACCTCATATAAATAAGATGAGAAACCCAACTTTAGGATTAGAAAACCCTAAAATTAGTCCACCATCAGATTAGATCTTCTTCTTCCTTCTGTTTTGCATGTCGAAGTCCTAAGAGGAAAGTACGGACTTTCTCTTAGATTTTCTTGTAGACGAGCACGTCGAATCTCCACTTTGTACCTTCCCTTTGTGCCTCCACCCTCACCTCATATAAATAAGTTGATAAACCTAATTTTAGGGTTAGAAAATCCTAAAAGTAGTCCACCATCAGATATGTCCGTCCACCAACAACCAACGGTGTAGATTATATTCCATCACCAATTATAGATGTCCAAATATGGTCAAATAAAATATTTGATCCAAATTTGCAAATCTAATTAAATCAGATATTTAATGTAGATTTACAAATCATATCAAATTAAATCTTTTACCGTATTTGAGCTCCAAATTTTGCTCTTACCAAATTCAAACTGACTCCAACACACCACTAGGATATTATACTTTGAAGAGCATGTCCCATTACACCTAACCTTAGTACCTTATACACTTGTTTGGCTTCAAGACGATGAAGGAAAGAAAAACTAGATACCTAAAGTAGTGGGCTAGTTAGTCATGAAGATACATTATACTATTACTAATCAGGTTAGGCCAATACAAGACATGGATTTAAGATGTGATGGTAGGGATGTCAACGGATGCTTATCGGTACGGATAAGACAATATCTGTATCTGTATCCGACTTTTTTGTAATATTTGAATCCGATATATGAATGAATACCTCTTTTGACACTTTGAATCGTATATGTCTAGTTTAGCGGATATCGGATAATATTTAATCCGATCATTCGAATATCCGAAATCCAAAAACCAAAATAGTAAAAATTTAGTTGTTATCTGAATATCTGAAAACCAAATTCAATTGCTTTATTTGAGCCCTTCCATCTTCTGTTGAAAATTCCAAGAATACTCAGCTGACTTGCTCTACATATTGCTCTATTTGAACTCTTTCATTTTCTGTTAAAAATTCCAAGAATGCTCAGCTGACTTGCTCTACATATTGCTCTATTTGAACCATTTCATCTCCTGTTAAAAATTTCAAGAGTGCTCAATTTGAGACGACCATATATATGTTCTACATATTTGAGTCCTTTCATCTTTTGTTATAAATTGTAACTAATATATATTACTATTATATATACATTATATTATAATATAGAGGTAGAAAAGTAATAAATGAATTGAATTATGTAAAAGTCAGTCGAGAATAAAATCATTTAATCTTCTCTAGTAATTAATATATATTATATATACATTATATATATATATATATATATATATATATATATATATATAATTTTGGATATTCGAATTCGTACCCAAATAAGATAATATCCGAAAAGTATTCGAATATCCGAACCCAATATCCGAAATTTTGGATAGTATCTGAAAGTTCAGATACAGAATCGAATAAAATTCGAATTTTCGACTATCTATTGACAGGTCTATGTGATGGCTCGTATATTTCTTTGGAATATAAAAACAATATTTAGGGGGTTGTTCAATAGATCAGGTTCGGGTTTTATCTTGTCTATGTAAGATTCAAACTTGAAGGTCTAATAGCTTTTTGGGTTGGGATCAAATTTATTACTTCTAATTTGTTTCGGGTTAGGATATACTTCCTTTTAACTGGCTTGGTTATCGGTTAGAAGAAATATTTGTTGACTTTTACTATTTTAATGAAAAAAAAGTCAACAAATATTTCTTCTGAATTTGTTAAGTCTTGCTTTAATTCATCTCAAAGTTGATAGGGCATTCAAACTGTTCAATTAAATATACGTTATATATATATATATATATATATATATATATATATATATATATATATATATATATATATATATTATTTATTTATTTATTTTTTTGAAACAATGGGTACTTGTGGCAAACTCGCCTCCAGTGGGGCTCGGACTCCCGACCACTTGGGCCGCATGCATCTCTCCTAACCACTAGGCTAGAGGTCATTTGCATATATATATATATATATATATATATATATATATATATATATATATATATATATATATATATAAAGAAAGGTAAAATTTTATTCACTAAGCGAAGCCAAATACATAAGGATAACCCCTCAATTTGGGGTCATCGAAGATTCATCAAACTCTATATTGTGTAAAATTCCCGTAGTAGACGTCTAGACATCCTCGAAAATGTGCTTGTTTTATTCCCTCCATATATGCCAACTGATGATGCTAATCGTATCCGAGCCTCCTTGAACCACCCTGCTCCTTTATGCTTGTTAGCTTTAATTTGGATAATAATGCCCTCAATGTCCCGAGCATCCGCACTCCATCCCAGCTTGTTGCATTGTGCCTGCCATATATCCCAGGAAGTGATGCATTCAAGGAATAAGTGTCCAATAGACTCATTTGTGGATTGGCAAAGAGTACAACATGAAGAAGTAATTTATACGCTAAAGCGGATGAGTCGATCCCTTGTCAGCAGGTGACCTAGCTGAACTAGATACATGTACAACTGTATTTTACGCGCCAGTCCCTTAGTCCATATGAATTCGATCTTATCCATATCCGGATAGCGATGACGCACCAACTCAAAATAATCTCGCAAGTGGACCTCTTCCTGGCGTCCAGCCTCTGATGTATGTCGCCCTCCCCGCTCTGGTGCGCGATTACCAGAGCCATCCACCGCCAGTTGTCTACCGCCGCCTGTCGAGTTTTAGATGCCCCAGCGCCAGCCTAATGGCTGCCTCCACTTCCCACAAGGCGCCATACCCAGCAGTCTCGGCGAGCTTCTCTGTCAAGTGATTACTTTTGGGCACTAGACTAGTGGTAGTGCGGGGGGACGTCCAAGCATAGGTCTTGGGTTCGAATCCCCCCTCGGACGGCTGGGTGACTTATATATTGGATTTTAAGATCCAATTCAGTCTTCTAATATTAAAGCTTTCGAGTTTACTTTTGGGCCTCGTTTGGTTAGCGGGATCATCGAGTTGGGAAAGGAAAGTGATTATTTTACTATGTTTGGGGGCCAAAGGAATTGAGGAGGAAAGGAAAGTGATTCCCAATGGAAGAAAAATTAGGAAGGAAAATAATTCTATCCATACAAGTAATGAATCACTTTCCCACATTGACGTATTCACTTTTCTTTCCAAATTCTTTGGCATTTTCAAATATCGGAAAGAAAAATCAATAGAAATTGTAATTTTCCAAAGAAAAAAAATACCAAGAAATTAATTTTCTTTCCCTTCCATTTCGCGAACCAAACGAGGCCTTGGAGTTCAAACCCTACTATTAATCATGGGATTGACTTATCGTGGTTGCACCATTGACAACCAAGATTTAATTTCACTCATGATATGGTCTAGTACTACTTATCTAGGCTATTTATATTTTCCCCCCTCAAAGCCACTATTATCATTTCATAAATTATCATTTCCTTGGGGTGATTCTTAAAATAATGAGAGGTTACTTTCAAAAGTACTTTTATTTATGTTTTTTGGTTAAGCTTAAGCAATATCACGTCTAGCCTGAATTGGTCCCATTGACAACCTATTAACCCAATCTGTTTTGTCAATCAAAACCTGGCTTGGATATTAAAAACAGAACCCCCCCAAATAAATTTTAGGTCAGATTAGGGTTAGGATTCTAAATAAATATAACCTTAATCCTGCCCTTCACTTCTTAGGAGGCCTATTATTCAATGCTTCCTTGATATTCCTCTACAAAAAATTTCATATACAGGGAAGAAGTTTATGGAAATTGTACGAGACGGAAGAAGTTTGAAAAAATTCCAAAGAGAGGAATGGCTCGCCATCAAATATGGCAGGGTGGAGCGAGGAAGAGAGGGAGTACTGGAGGAGGAGGCACCGCCATCAGGGATGGCGGGGTGGCGTGGGGATCGCCACCACTGATGGCGTGGTAGAGAGGGAGGAAGAGAGAGAAAAGAGAGGGGAAGAGAGAGGAGAGAGGGTTCAGGAGAGAGGGGTGGGGGGGCCACAATCTAGGATGGCGGAATGGTGAGAGAGAGGGGGGAACTGCCATCCTAGAGAGAGAGAGAGAGAGAGGAAGAGTAACACAGGTCATTGTTGGCTGCCATGTCCTAATTATAATAATTGTTGGCTCGTCTCCATGCATGCAACTATATATCTAGTCCAGTTACTTCATTTCTACTTTGTAGACCTCATTAAATTGAGATTCAAACAGCTGTAGTTCTTCAGAAGTAGCAGCGTGATCATGTGACCAAAAAGTAAAGGTTGCATATATTAAGTAGGGGTAATGAAAGCAAGTATGAACATGATGAGAAGAAGAAGAAGAAGAAGAAGAAGAAGAAGAAGAAGAATATATAGAGAGGTGTTCTGAGCAATCAAAGGAACATAAAGGGTAAAAGACAAAAAATTCTTTGTTAGATATCCGACTTTTGCAAATTAAGACCGATTAGTCATTTTTAGCAATTCGCCCCTCCTTAGATTACAAATCCGCTCAATAAGGCCCCTCCAGTCAAAATTAAAAATTTTAATCCCGAAAATGCCCCTGTCCTCCACTTCCCCCAGGAGGCGACGACGACCCCCCAGCCCCGCCCGACCACCCCTGCCCTCCCCCCGTCGACCCTGCCCCCCCCCCCCCGCCCTCCTCCCGCCCGACCCGCCTGCCCTCCCCCCGTCGGCCCTCACCCCGGCGGCGAGCCCCCAACCCCGCCCGACCCCCCTGCCCTCCCCTCGCCGGCCCTGTCCCCCCTGCCCTCCTCCAACACGACCCCCCCTGCCCTCCCCCCGCTAGCCCTCCCCGCGACGGCAAGCCCCCAGCCCCGCCCGTCCCCCGCGATCCTCCCCCCTGCCCCCCGACCTCGCCGGCCCCCCGCGGTCCTCTCCCGCCCTCGCCTCGGCCCCACGCAGCCCTTCCCGTGGCATCACCGGCCACACAGCCACTCCCCCAACGGCCGAGGAAGGAGGGGGGAGGGGTAAAATTGTCATTTGGGGGTTTTTTGCAACAATAAATAAATAGTGGAGAATTTAAGAGCATGGGGTCTTTTTCGCGAAAATGGCCAATCTAGGGAGGATTTTTTTGTCATTTACCCGAACATAAAACTATTGTTGATAAATATTCTAAAGCTTAGCTTAGGTAGCTCGTCCCACAGTTGATGAACGTAGCATTTAATTTTATTCTTTTGACCTGTGTTACTCTCTCTCTCTCACTCTCTCTCTCTCTCTACCCCGCCATCTAGGATGGCGGTCCCCCTCCTCTCTTACCACCTCGCCATCTTAGATGGCGGTCCCCCCTCTCTCTCCTCTAGTCTCCTCTCTCTTTTCCGCTCTCTTCTCTCTAACGCGCCATCAGTGGTGGCGATCCCCAAGCCACGCGGTCCCTCCTTCTCCAGTACTCCCTCTCTCTTCCTCGCTCCACCCCGCCATCTTTGATGGCGAGCCATCCCTCAATTTGAAATTTTTTCAAACTTCTTCAGTCTCGTACAATTTTTATAAACTTTTTCCCTGTATATGAAAATTTCTGATCCCTCCATGTTCAGTTGGCCCATATCTGTGCACAAGTACACAAATATCTCTCTGCACCACATAAATGTCTGACTGATCCACTTTGGGAAGAGAGGGCGCCCTTCACCTGCATTATTGTTCCTGTCATCATCTCTTAAGCCAATGCAATATGGGAAACTGTCCTCTCTGCTCGGATGCTCCCTAGTGGAGAAAACTTTGATACCGAAGGGGGTATCAAGGTTTTGATACCCTCTACGTATGACATGTGGGCCCCCTCCCTCTTCGTAAAATGTGTAAACATATATATATATACATAAATATTGAGGGGGCCCCACTTGTCATACATAGAGGATATCAAAACTTTGATACCCCTTTCGGTATCAAAGTTTTACTCCTCCCTAGTTATGGTGAGGTTGTTTCCCTCTCCTTTTCTTTTCTTTTCCTTTATTTTTTCTTTTTCTTTTTCTTTTTCTTTCTTTTCCTTCTTTTTTTTTAAATTTTTTCGTGCAGACTCATATTATACCATGTTGTCTTTGATGTTATAGGATCGTGGATGGATTATTTTTCCTTTTCAAAATGTCTAAGAAAGAGAACATAGAGGACATGGCGGTGTGAACAAGTATTTATCAAACTATGTTCTTAGAGTATCTCCAATAAATGTGAGTGAAAAATATGTTTGGAACACAAATTTATAATAAAAAACATATGTAAATAAAAAAAATAGGTCGGAAATATATTTGAATTATTTTTTCTCACTCATTTCTCACTTATATTTCAAAATTAAAATATATTAAGACCATCGTGAAGAGTTCTCATATTCTACAAAATGAGATTCTAAATTCTAAAAATAGAAATCCTCATACCTAGATCACATAACAACTGTCATAGACCTCTAATTAAGTCTTACTGGTCTAAAAAAAAAAACACTTCTATATTACAAATCTAGAAAGTAAAAATTAGGATGAGACTTACTATTGTTAATTTAGTGTTAGATATTGAATTGGTTAGATTAGGAACTTGTCACTGAGAATTTAATAAATGGGGAAGAGGCGGACACAAAGATGGGACCAGGAAAATAAAAATGAAATTAATTTACGACTCTAATATAATAAAGTCTCCTGCTTTTAATAGATTGTTCCCTGATATTGATATTTGAATTCCTTGAAAATGATTAATGATAGTCCTGAATCTGTCCTTTGGAAAGTATGCACTGTGCGTTGAAGAAGTTTGTCAAACTAAGGCTGCTGACAGCCTGACCCAACTGTTCCTGGTAGCGGATTTGCTGTTCCAATTAATTTTTTTCTGTACCAATTTTTGTTCCCGTTTTTTTTCCGATGCTCCTTTTTCTTTTTATAGATGAGACACATATTTTCAGTGCTTGAAATAGTTACTTCTAATTTTTTTTAAAAAAATACATATAGTGACAAGAAAGGGACATATTAGCACGGAAGAAACTAGACAAAAATCTGTGCTCTTCTAGTTGACGAAGCGTCCAAATATTCTAGAATTTTTCAAATTCGATCAAAAAAAAAATTCGTTCATAAAAAATGGTTGGATTATATTTATTTGATTCCTTAATTTTTTTTAACTGATTAAAAAATTAATATATTATGTTAGTAAAATTTACGTGTCATATCCATATTATAAATTACTAGTAGATATAAAAGTGCAATGCACGTATTTTAATTATCTATCAATTAATTTTTTTTATGTACTTTGGGAAGATCAAAAGTGCCGTAACAACAAATTATATATATATTTTTAATTTATACATGTAATTATTTAATTATTATACCTAAATTTAATGAATAATTTTAATTAGTAAAACTAGACAATGACATATTTGGAAAAAAAAATACTGTGAAACCAATTTTTTTTTATATAGTAGTATAGATTTTTCTGAATTCTTACTCTAATTTTCGAATTGTCGTTCATATATTGTGTAGATCCTCGATATGTTGGGAACCGTCGTGGTGACTCGATTGATAATGTCGTGACCTTAGAAATGACGTGATTCAGTACTGGTTTTGTACATTGTAAGCTATTTTATATGGAAGCCTTGTGAAGTATGTTTGGTAGATGAAAGCTCATTGGTTACCTAAGATAAATTATAAGGGCACATCATTTCTTACATAGGGCTAGCATTGCCACTTGAAAAATTACTCAGTGCTAACATAACTATTGGTATATAAGTCATTTTGTTTTCTTTCTTTTCTCTTCTTCTTCACTTATCCCTCCCAAAACCAAAACCCTAAAGTTGTTCTCTTCTTCTTCACTTATCTCTTCCAAATCTTAACAACAAAATTTTAGATATTGTTCTCAATCCATGTTCATGTAACTAAAATTGGATTTAGTATTCATTCTAGATGAATTTTCGATGTTTTGAACCCATTTTAGGGTAACTAAAATTAGAAATTTTGCAGTGCAACTGGGAAGAGAAGGAAATATTTCAACTACGAAGTAGATTATACTAAATCATATAACTATGCTGAATAAAGAAAGAAAGAAAAATCTTAGTACCGCAGGAATTGTAGTAGAGCTAAGAAGACGATGCCAAAATTCTTGGTAGTCATAGAAGTACGTAGGAGTGCCAAATTTTTTGGCAGTCCTAGTTTGGACTTGTTGTACATCAAATCCATTTTAGGACTGTCACGTCCTGACCCGGAAAATCGCTCGTCCTCGCATCGATTCACTACTAAAATCTGCTTAATTGGCGACGTAACTTTAGCGACGTTAAAAAGACGTCGCTAAATTGTGGACATTAGCGACGTATAAATGAAACGTCGGTAACCGTCGCTACTAGCGACACAAATGGCGACGTGACAACGACGTATACTAGTTACGTGAGCTAGTCGTCGCCAAACGTCGCTACAACGTCGCTAATTGCGACTGTTTTAGCGACGTTAATATTAACGTCGCTACATTCTAACTAAATTAAATCCCCCCCCAATTCATTTCTCCCCATCCATTTCACTCTCTCACTCTCTTCCTCCGGCGCTCTCGCTCTCACTCTCTCCGACGCTCTCGCTCTCACTCTCTCCGGCGACTTCACTCTCTCCGGCGACTCTCCTCTGGTACGTGACTCCCTCTCTCTCACTCTCTCTATTTGTTGTTAGTGGTTGGGGGGGTGCTGGTGGCTCGGGGGGAGGGGCAGGGGTGGTACGGGTGGTTGGGGGTGAGGAATGGTTGGTGGGTGGCTGGGTGGGTGGGGCAGGAAGGGGTGAGGGCGGCTGGGGGTGAGGTCGTTTAGGGTTAGGGTTCGGGTTAGGGTTAGGGGTGGGGTTAGGGTTAGGGTTGGGAGGGGTAAGGACGGTTAGGGTTAGGGTTCGGGTTAGGGTTAGGGGTGGTGTAGGGATTGGGGGGTTGGGGAGGGGAGGGGGGCTGGTGGGGGAGGGGTTAGGGATAGGGTTCGGGTTAGGGTTAGGGGTGGTGTAGGGGGGGGGAGGGGTGCGGGGTGCGGAGGGCTGGGTCAGGGGCACCGATAGTGCCGAAAAAACTGATAATTTAGTAATAGTTATTTGTTTTCCGACACCGAAAAATATGATACTCCGATTCGAAACCACGTACCGATAGTGCCGATATTTGTAACACGTAATTTTGTTGGTTGGTTAATTTATAACACGATAGTGCCGATATTTGTAACACGTACCGATAGTGCCGATATTTATAACACGTAGTTTCCTTGATCCCGATACTCATAGGAATGGTCCCGAGTCACGGCCGTAGTATGTAGTATATTCGTTTTAGTTTGTAGTATATTCGTTTTAGTTTTTAAGTTTTAGTTTTGAAGTTTATTCGTTTTAGTATGTAGTATGTAGTAGGAATGGTACCGACTCATAGGAATGGTCCCAAGTCACGGCCGTAGTATGTAGTATGTAGTATATTCGTTTTAGTTTTGAAGTTTATTCATATTTGCAGATATCTAGAAATGGCTATATCCATGTATCTGCTAGACCGTTCGTGGATGTACAACCGCATTCGAGATGACAGGTGCGGTGTGCGAGATGAATACATCGTCGGAGTAGAACAATTTTTCCAATTTGCGAAGGCGTTTCCTCAATCCATGGACGGCATGGACATTAAGTGCCGTGTGCAAAATATCAGAACATAAAGTTTCAACCAGAATTGGATGTGACGTATCATTTATACACAAAGGGTTCCCTTTCGAATTTATACTACCAATGGACCGCATACGGAGAGCTTGTACCTTTAGCATTCCAAGCGGAGCCTTATATGGAGCCTTATGTGGAGCCTTTTGTGGAGCATTATATGAATGTCCACAACTGAACTGGTGTCGACAACGAGTACGTGAACTTGGTATTCGACGTTGCGGGGCCAAGTTTCGATCCATACAATCGTGACGCAGCTGAAGAGGCACCGAATGCCGATGCTGCGAAGTTCATGGAGTTGCTGGAGAATGCAAGGACTCCTTTATACCCAGGGTCGAGGTTGGAGAGTTGACAAACATGGTCTTGTTGACATAAATTATCATCGTCGATATCAAGCTTATGAGCCTGTGAAACCCGTAATTTTAGTTTTCATTTTAATTCTAATTTTAATTTGCCAAATAAAATTTCGCTAGAATAATGTTAGTAATTAATTGAGAAGTATTAGTTAAATCTTGATGTAAAATTCTATTTTCAAAATAACTTACGTGGATTTTTGTTTGTTTGGCCAGACTTGATCCTAAAAACCAAATGCAAGTTAAAATATTGTAAAGCAAATATTGAATATATTTTTATAAAAAGGAAAATTATTTTAAAAAAAAATTATGTTAGAATTCTATTAGAACCCAAAATCTATTTTTTAGCCCATAGTGGAGAGCCCATCTATTGTTTTCTTAGCCCATCTCAACTTTTAAGCTTTAATAAGTTATTTGTAATTTTTAAAGCCCATTAGATTAGAAGCCATAAATCTTATTTTTATAAAACTACTTTATAACCCATGTCATTCATTTCACTTCTTAAAACCATTTGAGAAGAGTTACTATTACACTCTTCTGTTGGTAACCGATGGATCCTTCGGTTTTCCCGAAGTTTTCCGTTCGTCGCCGACCGTCCGACTCCCGTAACCGTCGGCTGGCCATAAATGGCTGGAGTGGCTCCTCCTCTTCCTAATTCCGATAACCCCTACTCCATCTCCTATATAAACCCTCCTCTTTTTCTTCATCTCCATCCCAAACCCATCACCAAATCTCCACTTGAACTCACCATTTCAGGCGAGATTCCGGCGAGCCGGAGTCCGATCCACCTCCTGAGGTTGCAACCCACCGGCGCCCTTCCCGCAGCTGTTCCGAGGATCGTTCGCCACCATCTCGGGCCTCCCTACTCCGGCGCACCCTCCTCGGCGCCAACCCGAGCCCAACCCCGCGCCCTTTCCGGCCGTTCGCCCGCCGCGGCCGACCGCCCCGCTCGCCCTGTTCGCTTCCCGGTTCCCGATCCGCTGTTGGACGCGCTCCACGTGTTCTGTTTCCGCGGTTCCGCTGTTCCGAGTCCGAGGCATCACTTCGGATTCCGTCGGTTTTGGGTAATCTCTGGATCCCGTATTTTAATTGTCTGTGATAAGATGGTCCAACCGAATCCTTTGGAATTCGGGTTTACGGTTACGGATTCGTTCCGTTTTTATTTTTAGATTTTCCGACAGTTTTCGGAAAATGTTCTGTAGGTTCGTTTCCTTGGAAAATGGTTCTGTGACAGTTTTCCGATATTTTCGGGACATCCATTTTCATTCTCGGGTTTTCCGAGAAATTTTCGGGAATAAGTTGGAGTTTAAATTTACTACATATTTGGTATCCTGGACTTTGCTGGGTTTTCAGATTTGGCTCTGTGAGTTTTTGGGATATATTGTTAGCTTTTAAAAAATATATATATATAAATAGTTCTGTGGTTTCCTATAAAGTTCGGGATTTCCGATATTGTTTCGGGTTTTCCGGTTTGGCTTCGGAAATTATTTCTGTGGATGGTTATATATATATATTTGGGGTTTGGGAGTTAATTTGCAGGAAAATGGAGCGTTTCCCAGTTTTTGGGTTGACCAAAAACAGAGGGAGTGCTGCCGAAATTTTTAGAAAATTATAAAAATAATTTTCAAATGATTTTCGGATAATATTATTTTATTTTTGGGCGACGACCTTATTGGTCAATGGGCCCCAGTGAAATGCAAACGCACCGGTTGTCCGGACGTTGAGGCAGAATAGCTGAAACATGACAACTGGACCAGAGTCTGAGACTCATATTTCTTTTAAATTTATTTTAGAAAATTAGTAGTTTTATTAATGTTAATTGTAGGTAATTTTGAAACTAACCCAAATTTTCTCTTATTTCAATTTATGTAATAAAGTTTGTAAGGGCATAAGCTCAGTTACTATTTTGTGGTCTGTAATATGGTAATGTAGCTTTTTATTTTATTTTCTGGGATTGTGGAATGCGTAGGAACAATCAAAATAATATTATTAATTATTAATAATTCATGATTTTCTCATCCTTAAGGAAAATAAATATATTTTTATATATAATTGTAAAGTGTCAATGTTTTCCCAATAAAAGGATAAAAAAATCAAGTTTTATAAATAATTTGATAAATACAAGTTTTTCCTGAAAATTGAATATAAATTGAATTTCTTAAATTCAACGCACTAGTAAACGTTGTGTTGTTGTGTTAGCGAATTAAATAACTAAAAATGATTAGGGTACAAATAGAGATTGTAATTAGATCATTTTAGTATTGTGATTCTGAGACAAATTCCCGGAATGTAGGATTTCAAGGAAGAGCGTGACCTTTCGAATCCCGAAGTACAAATCTCGTCCAATTGGAATTTAAGGCAAGTACATTTTGTGTAGATTTACAATTGTCTTAGCAATCTCACTACCAAAATAACCAACTTTAGCGACGGCCACATCCGTCGCTCATCCGTCGGTAACATAAATTACCGACGGCATAGCGACGGATATTTGATGAAAATGGCCGTCGGGAAATACGTCGTCGCTAAAATTTGTCCGTCGCTAAGCCGTCGGACAAATGATTAACCGATGAACTAGCGACTGATTACCGACGGTTGCCTTTCAACGGATTAGCGACGGATTAGCGACTTGTTCCCGTCGGTTTACATGGCATATAATATTAAAATATCCGTCGCTAAGCCGTCATAAATAGGTCGGTAAAAGCGTATCAGAGAGGTTCCTGATACGCAAAATCGGTCGCTATTCCGTCGCCATCCCGTCGTTAACCTCGACGTTATAGCGACGGATTAGCGACGGCAAATCTGTCGACATGGTTCTGGAAAGCTTCCATAATTCCAGAACCATGTCGACGGATAATGGGTCGCTAAGCCGTCGCTAGTCCGTCGTCATCCTCGACAGATTAGCGACGGATTAGCGACCCATTATCCGTCGCTAAGTCTCTGGAAACCTACCATATTTCCAGAACCATGTCGACGGATTTGCCGTCGCTAGGTAGTCGACATTCCGTCGCTAATATTAATTGTACCCAGTTAGCGACGGAAGTTCCGTCGCTAGTTGGTCGCTAGCTGCAAATTTATTTCGTCGCTACCTGCAAATTTATTTCAACCAGTTAGCGACGGATTGTCCGTCGCTCGTCCGTCGGTAACTGCAAATATTTATATAACCCAGTTAGCGACGGATTTTTCGTCGCTAGTAAGTCGCTCATCGGTCGCTAAAAAGATATATCCGTCGCTAATTAGTCGCTAGTCTGTCGCTAAATGCAACATTAATAAAAAAAAATTACAGAAACATTCTATTTCCTTTTCGTAAATATTACACATATTCATAATATCCAATATCCAAACATCCATGTACGATCAACAAATATCCAAATATCCAAATTCATAATATCCAATATCAAACAGAAATATCCAAACATCTATGTACAAATATCCAAACACAAATACACAAATTCATAATATCCAAACATTCATGTACGCTTCCAAAATATCCAGAATTCAAAATCCAAAAACAGTACAAATATCCAAAAACAGTACAAATATCATTGAGATAGATCGCGTCGTCGTTCGGCTCTGCGGATGTACTCTTCCACCATGTACGCCGGCACCTGGGACAACACATGCTCTGGAAGCGTGCGGAGCTGCTCTGGCGACATCAAGTCCATGAGCCCAATGAGCGCAGTATCCGGTACCAGGCGGACCTCGGCAGAACGGTCAAATGAATAACGTCCAGGGTCGGAAGGACCGGCAACCGCACTAGACGGACCGGGAGCAGACGGATCTGGACCGAGAGCAGAAGAAGGACGCGGAAGGCGCTCCAGCACATCCGACATTAGACTCCGCATTTCCGATAAATCGGAGGTGAGAGTCGCAAGCTGCGTCCTCATATCGTCCGACGGGGGCGCGGGAGGAGGCGGGGGCGGTGGATATCTCGGAGTCGCGCCCTGCAACGACGCCGCCAGGGAACCTACGCCGTAGATGCGCCCTTTATTAAAGCCGCCGACAGACTCTACGAACACGTCGTCGTAGCGAGCGGCCATAGAAGAGGGCGTCTGGGTGGGCGTCGTTTCGCCGACAACCTCGGCAGGGGGCTCAATCTGACTAAGGGCCTCACGATATGCAGCCTATCCAATGAATGTGTTTATACTATAAGTTTTCCTAAGTTATAATCTAAATCCTATGTTTCCCTAAGTTATAATTTGAATCCTACGTTCACCTAATTAAGTTAACAATAATTATATTTCTAATATAAATCTCATAAACATAATTACTTACATCAGTCGCCTGGGCCCTCGCGTCGACGAAGCTCCCGTCTGCCCGCCTCTTGTGTGTATGCAGGAATACATCGTAGGCGGTGACCGACTCCGGCTCTCTCTCCTCCTTTACCGCCCGTTGTGCCTGCATACGAAATATACGTCGAATTTAATTAACTACGTATATTAATAGTACCGAATTTAATAGTGAAATAAATTTGCGGTATCTCACCAAATCTGCACGTGTCGCTGCGTGGGGCCTTGAACCTCCCGTATGCAGACCAGCGGCCTGTCTGCTCGCCTTCGCTTTCTCTGATTTCTCCCTGTACTGAGCAGTATTCATCTTATCCAACATCTGCTCGTAGTACTCCTTCCGGAGCCACTTCTTCCTCGAATGCGCCGTACGAACATCGTACACCGCATCCCGTATCTTCTTCCCGGCGGCGGCTTTGTAGGCCTTGCGAATCAACTCCTCGCGATGGGGGGGCCACCAGAACGTCGTCTGACATACAAATTAAATTATCACGTAATTAAAAAATTAGTGGATTAAAGAATAATTAATAATTAACCAAAAGATATATATATACCTTCATCTCCTCGAGCCAGACGAACTGCATGTTCTGAGGCACCTCAGAAAAATTGAGGTAGGGGCCATGGTAGTTTTTCCGGATAATTTGCCCGAGTATCCGGGCAGTATCATACGGAAAAAACCTACAAAGAAGCAAAGAATGGATTAGTAACTTGAATAAATGAAACAAATTTAATAAATTAACTTAAATTTACTTACGTATCATCCGCGGGCCATAGCTCTCGTCGGTTCTCGCCTATCGGCCTCTCTGGAGGCGTCGGAGGATCCGCGGGTCCGCGGATGTACTCACCGGTAGCAGGATGAAGCTGAATCCGGGGGTACTCCGGAGCCCACCCTGCAGTAACTGATGGTGTACCCGCTGGTGCATCCGGGGGCGGAACGGATCCGCTAGCGGATGGAGTCTCAGGCCTCGATGAAGATGAAGGTCCATGCGCAGAGATAGATCGACGGCGGGAAGAGTCTGTGGCCGGGCTCTCCAGGTCGGGATCGGAGGACTCTATATCCGGGGAATGTGGAAGGCGACCACGACCGCTACCACCACGACCGCTACCATCACGTCCACGGCCAGTGCCGCTACCACCACGACCGCTACCATCACGTCCACGGCCAGTGCCGCTACCACCACGCCCACCACGGCCAGTACCGCCACCACCAGCACCACTACCATCACGTCCACGGCCACTGCCAGCAGCACGAGTGGTAGTGACCATGACCTGTAAATAGAACACATAAATATAATTAACAATATAGAAGTATAAATGAATATAAAACTGAACTAAAATATATATACCAGCAGCAGGGCGGCGAGTGCCGTCAAGACAATGAGAACTAAGAGTGCCATCTGTAAAAAGAAAATCATACAATAAGTAGATGATCGAACGACAAAAACATAAACTGAAATAAGAATGTGTCCGTCTAAACTGAATTCACTAAGTTAGTTGTAAGTGCTTCTAATATATACCGATATTTAATCTAATCATCGTTATCGTCCTCGTCCTCGTCCTCATCGTCATCGTCATCGTTCTCATCCTCATTCTCATCGTCGACTTCATCTATATCATCATCCTCATCGTCGACTTCATCTGTATCATCATCCTCATCCTCATCCTCATCCTCTTCTTCTTCTTCTTCTTCTTCTTCTTCAGGCTCAATACTTGGGACAAGACGCCTCTTTCTCCCCTGGTTGACAGCTAAGTCTTGTATATCAACCTCTCCCTCCCCTCTATTTTCCTCAGCATGAGGTATATCGACATCTTCCACGTCCATGGTATCCGACTGTTGTCCCATGTATTGGGGCTTCTCGATCTGGTCCTCTTGGTATGCTGGGTCTCTAACGTTGAATGTATTTCTAGATTTAATCTTGCATACTGCCCACCAGTCAAATCGATCTCTACGACGCCTTGGGTAGCTTGTATAGTAGACTTGAACAGCCTGACTTGCTATCGCAAACGTGTCGGACCCTCTATACCTCCTGCGATGATTTATATCGACGAATCCAAATTATTTATCGATTCTCCAACCGATATTTGGTCTCGTATCGAACCACTCAAATTTGAACATCACAATATGCATATCATATGGGGCACTATATTGTAAATCTACAATCTCCCGAAGCACTCCATAATAGTCAAAGTCCGGCTCGTCGTCATAGATGGTGCCTCTTATGCAAACACCAGAATTCTTGGTATCGAAGCCGCCATTGAGAAATTCGGCATTTATAGCATGCTGAGTTGACTTAAACTTGAAGCCATTAACGACATAGCCTGACAAAGTCTTTGCATGCTTCTTCGGTCCCAATGCCAAATAACGAATGCTCTCATTTATGAGTGTTGTTTCAGGCAATAAAACCTGTAAACATGTATTGATAATTTAAATATTTTAGCTGCATATATTTTAATGGTAGCCGCATAACATATTATCTCAGTTACTTACGTATTTACGAAACCAGGACGGAAAGGTACAATCAACCTCTCTTTGAAGTTCCTCATCTGTAATATATGGTGTCCTCATTTTGACTTCACCTCTAAATACACTGTTAGAGAGAATAAAAATAAGTGTAGTCACTTAATTCACCAAATTAGAGATTATAACGAGGCGTAGTCACTTACTTCTCCAAATCTCTCACTTCTTGTATGTCACAATTTAACAAGACATATCGGTGAGCGGTATCATACTCATCGTCGGTCAACCACCGTTTCTTACTAGCCCCAATAGGCTTGCCCCTTAAATTGAATATACCTCCATCCTCAACGTCTTCTTCATTCCTTTGAGGTCTATTTCGATTTGTCTCGACATGAGTATCGAAATAAATGGAGCAGAAATTTGACACCTCCTCGATAAGATATGATTCGCATATCGAAGCCTCTATATGAGCCTTGTTGCCAACTTTCTTCTTTAGATGGTGTAGGTACCTAAAGAGACAAATTATCTTGAGAATTAACAATGAATTGTAAAATCCACTTAAATTTCACTTAAATTATATCAATTTTTATTTACCTTTCAAAGGGGTACATCCATCGATAATGAACAGATGCACCGACACGGGCTTCGTATGCTAGATGAATCGGTAGATGCTCCATGCTGTCGAAAAAGCCCGGTGGAAATATTTTCTCTAACTTGCAGATTGTTAAGACAATCTTCTCCTCAAGTTGTACCATATGTTGCACCGTCAGCTTAGTTGAACAGATATCCCTGAAGAATGTAGACTGCTCGGCCAACGGAACCCATACAGCAGAAGGCAACAACTCTCTCAAAGCAATGGGCAGTAATCTTTCCATAAACACGTGGCAGTCGTGACTCTTCATTCCCGTTAGCTTGCGTTCATTGAGATCAACGCATCTAGACAAATTTGAAACATAGCCGTCGGAAAATCTTAAATTAGATATCCACTTGCAGATTATTAATCTATCTTCCTTGCTCAATGTGTATGGCGCTATAGGCTTACTTAATTGTCCACCAGCACTCCTTTGTATCAAGTTCAGATGAGGACGCTTGCATATCTCGGCAATGTCTTGTCTTGCTTTTGGATTGTCCTTCGTCTTTCCTTTAATATCCATGACGGTATTGAAGACATTATCGAACACGTTCTTTTCGATATGCATGACATCAAGATTATGCCTTATAAGATTATCTTTCCAATAAGGCAAGTCCCAGAAGATACTCCGTTTGGTCCAGTTATGGCTTTGTCCGAACCCCTCGACACGATGGTTCGATGGATCTTCCATTGCGGTGGGCAATTCCTTTACAGCTTCCCAAATATCGTATCCCGAAAATCTGGCAGGAGGTTGAGAAAATTCTTGTTTTTCATATCTGAACGCGTCCTTATTCTTTCTCCAAGGATGGGTCGCGGGCAGAAATTGACGGTGACAGTCAAAGAAAGAAGTTTTTCCTCCATGCCTAAGGCGGAACGCCTTACTATTTTCCATGCATATCGGACAAGATATGTTGCCGTGCGTACTCCATCCCGACAGCATACCGTATGCTGGAAAATTATTGATTGTCCACATGAGTGAAGCTCTCATCTGAAAGTTCTGTTTCCTGGAAATATCATAGGTCGTGACGCCGATCTCCCACAGCTGTTTCAGCTCATCCACCAACGGCTGTAAATATATATCGATGTTCTTCGTCGGATTTTTAGGACCGGGTATGATAGCTGTCAGAAACATATAAGGAGTCTTCATACACATCCATGGTGGCAGATTGTAAGGGGTAAGAATGACCGGCCAGCATGAGTACTGAGATCCTGACTGTCCGAAAGGGGCGAAGCCATCAGCACATAGCGCCAGGCGTACATTTCTAGGCTCTGCAGCAAAATCTGGATGACACAAATCAAAATGTTTCCACGCCTCTCCATCCGAAGGATGTGACAATTCTCCTTCGTCCTTTATGCGTTCTTCACTGTGCCACGTCATGTGTTCTGCTGTATTTAGAGACATATATATCCTCTGCAAGCGCTTCGTGATCGACAAGTAATGCATATACTTGTAAGGACGTCGTTTTTTAGTCGACTTTCCTTTTTCCTGTACTGGCTTGTAACGATCCGCATTACAGAAGCTGCAACTTTCTGATACGCAATTCTCTTTGTAGTACAACATGCATCCGTTGCGACAACAATCTATCTTCTCGTACCCCAGTCCCAGTTGTCGGACCATCATCTTTGACTTGTAGAAGTTTTTTGGTAGCTCTTTTGATTCCTTCGGTAACACCTCCTTGATTACTTCTGTGATCCGATTATAGCAAGCTTGTGGCAAGTTAAAATCAGACTTTATGTTCAACAACCGCATCGTCACTGACAGTGCGAAATGAGTCTCACAACCAGGATATAGAGAAGTATCTGCGTCCTGAAACATGTCATAGAACTCCTTCGCCTCGGGATTAGGATCCTCCGGATCAAAATTAGGCCCTGCCGCATCATACACCATATCTCGTGCAAGGTTCTGCAGATCTCCATAATCAACAGAGCATCTGTGGTCTTCGATGACATCCGTTGCAGCATTATCATCAAAAGCATAAGTAGCAGCTTCCGCAGCCTGTCTTTCCGAATAAAGTTCACCTTGCGATGACCACAGGCCGTAATTACGTACGAAACCCTTACGGGTCAAATGATCTCTCACAGTCACCACTTCTTCGTAACGTCTATTGTGACATTTAACACATGGACACTTAATTTTGTTACCGTCCATGTACTAAGCTTTGCTCATTGCATAATTAAGAAATACTTCCACGCCTGCCTGAAAATCGTCACTCACACCAATTCTACTCTCGTGTTGCCGTTTGTACATCCATGTACGATCAACAAAATAACGACTCATCCTCAATTTGGATGTGAAAATCTATATCGTAAGACAAACTAAACATAAGAATAGCCCGATACCGATACTCATAAATTTGGATTAGGGTTAGGATGTTAGATATAAGTGAACTAGGTGATGTAGAGTACAATATAGGGAACTGTGAATGGACTGAAAGTTGCACATGAGAAGGTTCAATGAAGGGCCCATAAATGGGTTCACATGATAAGTTAGTAAGAATCCACATCACTATACATACTCCCCCGTCTCAGGAGTGTGTCTGGCTCCTATTTGGAACAGCACAGGTCACAACATGTCCAGAATAGCAAAACAGAGTTCTACAATGTATATCGGTATCGGACTATTCCTACGAGTATTGGTATCGGTGATATCAATACTCGTGTGAATAGGAGATTGCAATATAAGTCTAAGCTATCTAGCTAACATGTATACTTGCATTTACATTGTATCATAACTTGTATCTAGTTACCTTGCTAATCATGTATATACTCTTAACATATATGTGAAGACACTATACTAACATGTATTTAAATCAAGGTTCAAAGTATCGGTATCGGAATCGGTATCGGACTATATATTCCTACGAGTATTGGCATCGGCGATATCAATACTCGTGTGAATAGGAGATTGCAATATAAGTCTAAGCTATCTAGCTAACATGTATACTTGCATTTACATTGTATCATAACTTGTATCTAGTTACCTTGCTAATCATGTATATACTCTTAACATATATGTGAAGACACTATACTAACATGTATTTAAATCAAGGTTCAAAGTATCGGTATCGGAATCGGTATCGGACTATATATTCCTACGAGTATTGGCATCGACGATATCAATACTCGTGTGAATAGGAGATTGCAATATAAGTCTAAGCTATCTAGCTAACATGTATACTTGCATTTACATTGTATCATAACTTGTATCTAGTTACCTTGCTAATCATGTATATACTCTTAACATATATGTGAAGACACTATACTAACATGTATTTAAATCAAGGTTCAAAGTATCGGTATCGGAATCGGTATCGGACTATATATTCCTACGAGTATTGGCATCGGCGATATCAATACTCGTGTGAATAGGAGATTGCAATATAAGTCTAACTTATGCTAAAATTATTGCCTAGGTTGATTGAATGATCAATACCTTACAAATATCTCGAACTATAGATATTCATTTACATATGGTATATATATTGGTTTATTTTACTATTCAATAGTTTGGTGTTATTCTTAGAACTCTTTGTTTCTAACTTTTATCTCATTGGTTTGAAAGGATTAGCGTATAATGCTACTGATATCTGCTAAGGTAGAATAGCTGAGGTAAGAAGAATCATCTCTTCTTATTGTTGTTGCATTCTTTATATACTATATCTAATTGCGTGAGTCCGATGTTTAGTTGTTCTACTGAAGGGGTTACCCAAGGAAATTCTATGGAGAGTTGCTTAGGGTCGATTATATAATTGTTTTTGGAGCTCAAAATACAAAGCATACTCTGTTGTAAATTCGAAGAATTTCGGAAAAGATAACCTAATTTTGAAACCCAATGCTATACTATCGTATTAAACCCTAACCTAGATATTTGTCTATAAACTAGAAGCATACAAGCAAAACGATGATAATACAATTCTTGTCATATCGAAATATCTTGATGTCTAGTACTTTCATATTTGCGTAATACTTATAGTACACGAGTCGATTTATGTCATAGTTGTCTTTTCCTAATGGATATGAATTTTCTTGTTGAATAGAACTCTCGTATTTGTGTAATACATAAGGTACATGAAACGAGAAACATAGCTTGATAGGAAAGGATAACCTGATAAGATAGTAGATTTAGAGTTGTATGTTATTATAGATTGCATTATGGGTGGAGGAGAATAATTTCGATCACATCATAAAACATTATTGCAATTTAAATATCGCTCAAAGCTGATCAGTTTTCTAGCTCAATCTAGAAGGCCTTACGACCCCACCCCCCCGACCCCCCTGCCCTCTCCACCCCCCCACCCCCCGCCCCCCGACCCCCCCTGCCCCCATTCCCGACCCCCCCCCCCGACCCCCCTGCCCCCATTCAACACCCCCCCCGACCCCCCTGCCCTCTCCACCCCACACCCTCCGACCCCCCTGCCCCCATTCCCCACCCCCCCGACCCCCCGACCCTCATTCCCCACCCCCCCACCCCCTGCCCCCATTCCCCACACCCCCCGACCCCCTGACCCCATTCACCACCCCCCCCGCCCTCTCCACCCCCCGCGAAGCCGACAACCCCCCCCCCACTCCCCCCCCGGCCCCAAAACCCAAAATTAGAGAAAGAGAGAGAGAGAGAGAGAAAGAGAGAGATACCTGGTAGAGAGAGAGAGAGAGCCGCGAGAGAGAGAGAGAGCCGCGCGCGCGAGAGAGAGAGAGCCGCGAAAGAGAGAGAGAGTTTTGGGGGGAATGAAAAATTCCCCCCCGTCGGTTCAATTTAAGTTAGGGCACAGAACCTAGCGACGGAATAGCGACGAAATAAATTAGTCGCTAAACCGTCGCCAATTAAAAGGTGTTTTCCGACGGATATATCCGTCGCCAGTTAGTCGCTAAAGTTCCCGCCAATGTTTTAAAGATTTTGCCGCCAACATTTGCGACGAATAAGCGACGAAAAAAAATCCGTCGCTAACGTTCGTCGACTTAGCGACGGAAACCCGACAAATTTTTATATTTAAAATTGGAAAAAATTATGTTATGTTGTCCGTCACTAATCCGTCGCTAAGATGTCGGAAACTGGTCGCTATTAGCGACGGAATCCTTCCGTCGCTAAACTTCCGTCGGTAAAGTGGGGTATTTTAGTAGTGTCTTTTCATTGCATGTTTAAACCACTGTTCAAACACGAAACTCCTTCGGGAGTACTGATTATACTGTTGGGGACTGGGGGAGTAGTGTGGTGGATATGACCAAATCCAAACTTAGGTTAACTACTGTGTTAGCTTTTCCCTCTCTCACAAGGGGACAAGCCATACCGTATCGCTAGGATACTACTGCACCCAAACCGGTCATATTCATTACCTATTCAACACTTTACTGTAACAATTGCAAAATTGTTCTTTCTTCAAACTGTTTAAAACTGCAAGTTCATATTGTTAATGGAATTGTTTAATTTGCATGAATTGTACTTTGCTCCTTTCCTGACTGGATCCCCGTAGGTACTCCTGACAACTCAGAGCTGATGATCAGTAGTTACTACGATCCCGACCTGTACCCGGCGGTACTTCCACCTGAGGAGGATGATGTGGCGTCAACTTAGATGCTACTTAGAATTTGAGAGTTTTAGTTTCTCTTTTATTTCTAGTTTATGAACTATGTATTGAAAAACAAGTTTTAATTATAGTTTCAATAAATGTTGTGGCAACTTTTAGTTTTAATCTTGTTGTTGATTTACCTGCAAATGGGATTACAGCTTACTGCCGCCGTCTCATCAACGGTGCAGGCTGGGCATGATCCGATTCGACCCAAGTATTTGGGGACCGGGTCGTGACATGTTTTTAGTGGTGGCCCATGCAGGTCTCTATATCAACAACTTAGGAAAACCTAGGAAATATTTAGAACATTAGAACATTAAATTGCCACAACCTAGGACCGAAATATATTAAAATTAAATATTTTAATCATAGATAGGCTATCTTGCTTATGTTTGTATCCTAAACCTTCCAGAGAATGGCCACTGACAATACCAACCCTGCTGGCGATGGGATGTCAACACCTGACCATACCCCACCTCCCCAATCAAGTCCGGATCCTACACCTCGGCAGTTGGCCGACCGTCCTCATAATACAACTACGGATCCATCATCTTCTCGGACAGAGATACAACCCCCTGTGGTTACGCCCACTCCAGCTGCCCCACCGGTGCCTGTGGACCCCACTGACCTCATAGGTCTGCTAAGAGGAGTGCTAGAAGCCCAGAGAACTCAAGCTGAAGCTCATCGCGAGCAGACGGCCATTATGAGAGAAGGCATGGAGAATGCCCATAACGTGGCAATGGCTGCACTGGAAAGAGGAGAAGCAGCTCAACAGGAACCAAGGCCTGCCAAGGTAAACATAAATTTAAGGATTAATTTATGTAATATAGGGCCATTTAATTAATGGAAATCATATTGCCAAGGTGGGCGATATTGAGAGCTTTAAGAAGCAGAACCCTCGACCCTTCAAGGGAACCGAGGAAATCGTCTATGCTGACGAATGGCTCGACAATATGAAGCGTCTCCTGAGCGTCGCTCGACTTCCAGAAGACCTCAAGGCCGAAGCAGTAGGACTCCAATTGCAGAATGTAGCTAGCACCTGGTATCGAAATAAACCCCGACTCCAGGATAGGCATGTTGATTGGGACACCTTCAAGAGGTTGTTCCAGAGGAAATTCTTCCCAACTTCAGAGTTGCGGGAGATGGAGCGACAATTCCAGAACCTGAAGCAAGGCAATATGACTGTGGGAGAGTATGCGGCAGAATTCGGCCAGCTCAGCCGATTTGCCAAGAACATGGTGGCTGATCCTGCTGATCGTGCTGAACGATTCAAGTATGGACTTCGAGAGGAGATTCGCACTTATGTGATCTCTGGCGGAGATAAGACTTATGAGAAGATTCTGGAGAGAGCCCAAGACATAGAGAAGAGCCAACCTGCCCGTTCAAAGAGAGATTATCCTGGAACTATCAACTTCCAGGGTAATCAGAAGAAGCCCAACAACAGCAACAATAACAACAACCGTCCTCAGCACCAGCAGGCGAGGAATAATGATAGAGTACCTCAGAGGCAGATTCCTATCTGCGATTATTACAAGAGGCCGGGACATCTAGCAAACATCTGCAGGAAGAGGCTAGGGCACTGCCTAGTCTGTGGGTCTTCCACCCATCAAGTGAAGGACTGTCCCTCGTCAGTTCACAAGGCTGGAGGAAATCAGCAGAGGGGACCTCTGCCTACTCAGCAGCAACAATTTGGGCAGCATCAACAGAAGACGGGGCGAGTTTTTGCTCTAACTGCAGAGGAACCAGAGCCAGAGCAGGAACCTAATGCGGATGTCATATCAGGTTACATCTATGTACATTCTTATCCTGCATTAGTTTTATTCGACTCTGGTGCAACACACAGTTTCATAGCAACAAAGTTTATCTCTGCACACCACATAGTTACGGGCCTTAGCAAGAGGATTTGTAGGGTTATGACTGGAGGAGGACCCTTACCCATTACGGAGACCTGTAATTGCCCCATTACAATATCTGGCCATAAGTTTGTAGCACCTTTACTGGTGATGCCCTTGTCCAACTATGACATAGTCCTTGGAATGGACTGGTTGAGCAAGCAGCATGCGCTGATAGATTGTCACAGAGGATGTGTAATCTTCAGCCCACCTGGAGGGCCAGAGTTTGAAGTCTCTAGAGCTCCGGAGGTTATGGAGAGTATTGTCTACTCTATTACTGAAGAACCTGAACCTCTCCATCCTATCATAGCGGAATTCATGGATGTTTTCCCTGATAGTCTTCCTGGGCTACCCCCTGATCGGGATATAGAATTCACTATTGATTTAGTCCCTAGCTCTCCCCCGATCTCTAAGGGATGTTATAGAGTCAACCCGAAGGAGGCCAAAGAGATGAAGGAGCAGATCAACGAACTGAAGTCTCTGGGATTCATTCGAGACGGAGCTTCACCCTGGGGAGCACCTATTTTATTTGTGCCCAAGAAGGATGGAACGATGAGGATGTGCACACTGAACAATGTCACAATCAAGAACAAGTACCCTCTGCCCCGGATCGATGACTTATTTGATCAGTTGAGTGGAGCCAAGGTGTTTTCCAAGATTGATCTCAGGTCTGGCTATCATCAGATCAAGGTCAGGAAGGAAGACATTTCCAAGACGGCATTCAACACCAAGTATGGGCAGTTTGAATTCTTGGTCATGCCGTTTGGTCTGACGAATGCTCCTGCTGTGTTCATGAACCTTATGAACAAGGTTTTCCATGAATACTTAGACCAGTTTGTCGTCGTCTTCATTGATGACATACTGATCTATTCAAAGACGAAGGAGGAGCACGAAGAGCACCTCAGAAAAGTTCTGGAAACTTTGAGGAATGAGAAGCTGTACGGTAAGCTTTCCAAGTGTGAATTCTTTCTAGACAAAGTGGATTTTCTTGGCCATGTTGTCACAGGAGAAGGAATTTCTGTGGATCCTAAGAAGATAGCTGCTGTGGAGAAGTGGCCTACCCCAAGCTCAGTTGCTGACATCAGAAGTTTCTTGGGCTTGGCGGGCTACTATCGGAAGTTCGTGAAGGATTTTGCTAGAATTGCTGAACCAATAGCAAAGCTGACTCGGAAGAATGAAGAGTTCATTTGGACAGAGGACTGCCAAGCAGTGTTCGAGGAGTTGAAGAAGAGGCTCACTACTGCACCAATCCTTGCGCTACCCGCAGGATCCGGTGGTTTCACAATCTACAGTGATGCCTCTGGAAAAGGACTAGGATGTGTTCTTCAACAACATGGAAAAGTGATTGCTTATGCATCTAGGCAATTACGGACTCATGAGAAGAACTATCCCACTCATGATCTGGAGCTTGCTGCAGTCATCTTTGCGTTGAAGCTTTGGAAGCATTATCTCTATAGAGAGAGGGTGGAAATATACACGGACCACAAAAGTCTGAAGTATGTTTTCACTCAGAAAGAGTTGAACATGAGACAAAGGCGATGGCTGGAGTTAATGAAGGATTTCGACATCGACCTACAATACCACCCGGATAAGGCTAATGTGGTCGCTGATGCCCTTAGTCGATACCCAGTGGCGATGTTCTTAACCAAGGAGAGGCACCTGCTGGAGGACATCGAGAAGCTTGAACTGGAGATTGTACTGCCTGGACGGAAGGAACTGGATGCTGATTATGTGTTGATGAAGTTGCAAGTAAGCTCGTACCTGATGGACAAGATCAAGGAGACGCAGTTTCAAGACGAGGCACTTTGCAAACTGAGAGATCAAGTGTTAGCAGGAACACTGGAGGATTTCTCAATTGCCAGTGACGGAGCTCTGAAGAATGGTATGAGGCTTTGTGTACCGTCTGGCGAACTGAGGAACGAGTTGATGAAGGAAGCGCATCAGTCTCAATATTCCATACATCCTGGAGCCAATAAGATGTATCGAGATATGCGCACTATTGTCTGGTGGAGTGGAATGAAGAAAGATGTCACCAGGTATGTCGTTAGATGCTTGATTTGTCAACAAGTGAAGGCTAGTAGACAGAGACCTACAGGACTTCTACAATCGCTGGACATTCCAGAATGGAAATTAGAGCACATCACGATGGATTTCGTGTCAGGACTGCCTCGTTCCCAAGGAGGAAAGGATGCCATTTGGGTTATAGTGGACCGACTAACTAAGTCAGCTCACTTTATCCCCTTCAAAGTTGGTTTATCCACTGAGAAGTTGGCAGCATTATACATACGGCACATCTACCGGATTCATGGTGTACCGGTAAGCATTGTTTCTGACCGAGACACTCGTTTTACCTCACATTTTTGGAAGAGTTTGCATGACAGCTATGGGACTCAGTTGAAGTTCAGCACAGATTATCATCCCCAGACAGATGGGCAATCGAAGAGGACAATTCAGACACTTGAAGATATGCTGCGAGCTTGTGTCTTGGAGTTTGGAGGATCGTGGGAAGACCATCTGTACTTGGTAGAGTTTTCTTACAATAACAGCTACCAAGCCAGTATTGGTATGACCCCATTCGAAGCTCTTTATGGACGTCATTGCCGTACACCATTGGCATGGGACGACGTTGGTGAAAGAGTACTGCTGGGTCCAGAGATGGTGACTGACTCAGCAGAAAAAGTGAAGATTATCAGAGACAAGCTCAGGATTGCTCAAGACAGACAGAAGCACTGGGCAGACAGCAGTCGTCGACCACTAGCATTTGAAGAAGGAGATAAGGTCTTCGTAAAGATTTCTCCTACCAGAGGTACAATAAGATTTGGCAGAGCTGGGAAGCTGAGTCCCAGGTACATTGGTCCGTTCGAGGTTCTGAGCCGGATTGGAGAAGTGGCATATAGGTTAGCTCTACCAGCTAATCTAGAGGGCGTACACAACGTCTTCCACGTCTCACAGCTCAGAGAATATGTACCTGATGAGAAGCACATCTTGGACCATTCAGAGTTGGAGATCGGACCGAGCCTCACTATACCAGAGAAGCCAGTGGCGATCTTGGACAGAGGCGAGAAGAAGACCAGAACCTCGGTGACTCCAATAGTCAGAGTTATGTGGAGGCATGATTCCCCAGGCGAGTCTACCTGGAAACGAGAAGATGAGATGCGGGAGAAGTACCCGTATTTATTTGAGACCTGAGGTAATTCCTAACCCTACTCTTTAAATTTCGAGGACGAAATTTTCTAAGGAGGGAAGGTTGTGAAACCCGTAATTTTAGTTTTATTTTAATTCTAATTTTAATTTGCTAAATAAAATTTTGCTAGAATAATGTTAGTAATTAATTGAGAAGTATTAGTTAAATCTTGATGTAAAATTCTACTTTCAAAATAACTTACGTGGATTTTTGTTTGTTTGGCCAGACTTGATCCTAAAAACCAAATGCAAGTTAAAATATTGTAAAGCAAATATTGAATATATTTTTATAAAAAGGAAAATTATTTAAAAAAAAATTATGTTAGAATTCTATTAGAACCCAAAATCTATTTTTTAGCCCATAGTGGAGAGCCCATCTATTGTTTTCTTAGCCCATCTCAACTTTTAAGCTTTAGTAAGTTATTTGTAATTTTTAAAGCCCATTAGATTAGAAGCCATAAATCTTATTTTTATAAAACTACTTTATAACCCATGTCATTCATTTCACTTCTTAAAACCATTTGAGAAGAGTTACTATTACACTCTTCTGTTGGTAACCGATGGATCCTTCGGTTTTCCCGAAGTTTTCCGTTCGTCGCCGACCGTCCGACTCCCGTAACCGTCGGCCGGCCTATAAATGGCTGGAGTGGCTCCTCCTCTTCCTAATTCCGGTAACCCCTACTCCATCTCCTATATAAACCCTCCTCTTTTTCTTCATCTCCATCCCAAACCCATCACCAAATCTCCACTTGAACTCACCATTTACGGCGAGATTCCGGCGAGCCGGAGTCCGATCCACCTCCTGAGGTTGCAACCCACCGGCGCCCTTCCCGCAGCTGTTCCGAAGACCGTTCGCCACCATCTCGGGCCGCCCTACTCCGGCGCACCCTCCTCGGCGCCAACCCGAGCCCGACCCCGCGCCCTTTCCGGCCGTTCGCCCGCCGCCGGCGGCCTCCCCGCTCGCCCCGTTCGCTTCCCGGTTCCTGATCCGCTGTTGGACGCGCTCCACGTGTTCTGTTTCTGCGGTTCCGCTGTTCCGAGTCCGAAGCATCACTTCGAATTCCGTCGGTTTTGGGTAATCTCTGGATCCCATATTTTAATTGTCTGTGATGAGATGGTCCAACCGATCCTTTGGAATTCGGGTTTACGGTTACGGATTCGTTCCGTTTTTATTTTTGGATTTTCCGACAGTTTTCGGAAAATGTTCTGTGGGTTCGTTTCCTTGGAAAATGGTTCTGTGACAGTTTTCCAATATTTTCGGGACATCCATTTTCATTCTCGGGTTTTCCGAGAAATTTTCGGGAATAAGTTGGAGTTCAAATTTACTACATATTTGGTATCCTGGACTTTGCTGGGTTTTCTGATTTGGCTCTGTGAGTTTTTGGGATATATTGTTAGCTTTAAAAATATATATATATATAAATAGTTCTGTGGTTTCCTATAAAGTTCGGGATTTCCGATATTGTTTCGGGTTTTCCGGTTTGGCTTCGGAAATTATTTCTGTGGATGGTTATATATATATATATTTGGGGTTTGGGAGTTAATTTGCAGGAAAATGGAGCGTTTCCCAGTTTTTGGGTTGACCAAAAACAGAGGGAGTGCTGCCGAAATTTTTAGAAAATTATAAAAATAATTTTCAAATGATTTTCGGATAATATTATTTTATTTTTGGGCGACGACCTTATTGGTCAATGGGCCCCAGTGAAATGCAAACGCACCGGTTGTCCGGACGTTGAGACAGAATAGCTGAAACATGACAACTGGACCAGAGTCTGAGACTCATATTTCTTTTAAATTTATTTTAGAAAATTAGTAGTTTTATTAATGTTAATTGTAGGTAATTTTGAAACTAACCCAAATTTTCTCTTATTTCAATTTATGTAATAAAGTTTGTAAGGGCATAAGCTCAGTTACTATTTTGTGGTCTGTAATATGGTAATGTAGCTTTTTATTTTATTTTCTGGGATTGTGGAATGCGTAGGAACAATCAAAATAATATTATTAATTATTAATAATTCATGATTTTCTCATCCTTAAGGAAAAGAAATATATTTTTATATATAATTGTAAAGTGTCAAAGTTTTCCCAATAAAAGGATAAAAAAATCAAGTTTTATAAATAATTTGATAAATACAAGTTTTTCCTGAAAATTGAATATAAATTGAATTTCTTAAATTCAACGCACTAGTAAACGTTGTGTTGTTGTGTTAGCGAATTAAATAACTAAAAATGATTAGGGTACAAATAGAGATTGTAATTAGATCATTTTAGTATTGTGATTCTGAGACAAATTCCCGGAATGTAGGATTTCAAGGAAGAGCGTGACCTTTCGAATCCCGAAGTACAAATCTCGTCCAATTGGAATTTAAGGCAAGTACATTTTGTGTAGATTTACAATTGTCTTAGCAATCTTTTCATTGCATGTTTAAACCACTGTTCAAACACGAAACTCCTTCGGGAGTACTGATTATACTGTTGGTGACTGGGGGAGTAGTGTGGTGGATATGACCAAATCCAAACTTAGGTTAACTACTGTGTTAGCTTTTCCCTCTCTCACAAGGGGACAAGCCATACCGTATCGCTAGGATACTACTGCACCCAAACCGGTCATATTCATTACCTATTCAACACTTTACTGTAACAATTGCAAAACTGTTCTTTCTTCAAACTGTTTAAAACTGCAAGTTCATATTGTTAATGGAATTGTTTAATTTGCATGAATTGTACTTTGCTCCTTTCCTGACTGGATCCCCGTAGGTACTCCTGACGACTCAGAGCTGATGATCAGTAGTTACTACGATCCCGACCTGTACCCGGCGGTACTTCCACCTGAGGAGGATGATGCGGCGTCAACTTAGATGCTACTTAGAATTTGAGAGTTTTAGTTTCTCTTTTATTTCCAGTTTATGAACTATGTATTGAAAAACAAGTTTTAATTATAGTTTCAATAAATGTTGTGGCAACCTTTAATTTCAATCTTGTTGTTGATTTAGCTGCAAATGGGATTACAGCTTACTGCCGCCGTCTCATCAACGGTGCAGGCTGGGCATGATCCGATTCGACCCAAGTATTTGGGGACCGGGTCGTGACAGAGCCGTTTGTTCTAGCAAGCCTGGCTCAGCTAGTTTACTTTACCAGCTATCCAAAACGAGGAGCCGGGAGAGCAGATTGGTGGGCAGTCTATAAGACTAAAGCTCGGAATACCTTCGATGTCGACGAGATAGCTTATCAGGAAGACGAACAACCTCTTATTACAAATATTGTTGATGTGGACTCAACGGAAGTTCCTCATGACATATTTCATCAATTGGAAGAGGTAGAAGTATCAGACGAGGAAGAGGAAGTTGATAGAAGTGAAGAGGAAGAGGAAGAGGAAGAGAAAGAGGAAGAGGAAGAGGAATCGGAACAAGATGAATTTTCAGAAGAGGATTGAATATGTTTAATTTTCAGATGTAGTATGGTTTACTTTTGTTTTTTTCCAGATGTAGTATGGTTTACTTTTGTTTTAGCGACGTTAATAAGCGACGTTTTCAGATGTAGTATGGTTTACTTTTGTTTTTTTTCAGATATAGTATGGTTTACTTAGCGACGTTCCCTGGCTGTAATATGGTATACTTTTGTTTTTTTAAGATGTAGTTTGGTATACTTCTGTATTTTTTCAGATATGGGTCGACGTGGATCATTTGGTTCCGGTCCTGGTGGGAGTCGACGAGCCCGACAGTCTCCATCTACCACTCCTACCGACTCCTCATCCCCCCGCACTCTATGTTACACTAGCGGTCTAGTCGCCGGCAGTACCTCCGTACCCGGCTCTAGCAGTTCGAGGCTAGGGCGATCTTCATCTACGCAGCCAGTACCATCAAGTATTCCAGAGGTCGACCCCACTATTGAGGAGCAGGCGGAGGCCCACGTCGAGGTCGAGGACGATGGCGAGGCCCACGTCGAGAGCGAGGGCGAGGCGGAGGGGCAGGCTGCGGGCAGGGGCAAGGGCAGGGGCAGGGGACGGGGCAGGGGCATAGTGCAGCTTCCATCTGAGATAGATCCTCCGTGTTGTCCGGAGGGGGATCTGAGGTTGGAGATTTGGGCCTGTACTCAGACCAAGCGGTAAGTAAAATTGTTGCATTTAATTTGTTTAAATTTATTATAAACTTGTTTAATAAATTTTAATTCCTAATTTACAGGTATTATCTCTCCTCCATACACCGGGCGCTGGGTACATTCCTGCGACAGAACTACAGGGGGCCTTGGATCAACTGGAGGGATGTCCCGGCCGACAGGAAGGCCTTCTGGTTTGAGCACTTTTCGGTACATAAAAGTTTATTTCCTTTTAACATTTAGTATGTTATGTTATAACTTATGTACTTCTATGATTTTTTCAGCGGACTTACTTCTTCCCTTCCCACCGTGCCGTTGCTGTCGAGGCTATATTTTCCACCGTCGCCAGCAAGCTTATTAGGGACGCGATCACCGACCAAAAGGATCGCGACCGCCGGAGATTTCCTATTCAGGGTTGGATCTCTGCCGCCGACTGGGCGGTATTGAAGAGGAGATTCGATGAGGAAGCCTACAAGAAGAAGTCCGCAAAGTCTAAAAGAGCGCGACAGGCGGGGTCGCAGTGGTGTGGTGGATCAAGGTCCATCATGGATTTTTTCACCCATATGGTACGTATCTTGCCGTATACCCATAATTAATACTTTACAGTAATATATTTCTTTCAACTTAACTGACAAATCATATAATAATTTTGTAACAGGTTGAATCGAAAGAAGTCCCGAATATGGTGACCTTGTTCCTCGTCACGCACAAGAAGGGAGAGCTGTTCGTAGACAACAAGGCCCGGGACACCTACGTAAGTTTTAGTTAATGCTAGTTCATTAATATTAATTTTTAGTTACGTAGAAAATTCATATAGATGTTATTTCTAGGCCGAGTTTTAGAAGTTTTACTTAATGCTAGTGCATTAGTATTAATTTTTAGCGACCACGTGAGAATTCATATAGATGTTATTTCTAGGCCGAGTTTTTGAGGCTTAGGGAGGCCGGGCCGACACGGGAGGAGAGAGCTGGTGCTAGCACTTCCCAGCAGCCCCCGACCGCAGCTCAGTCAGATGACGAGCTGTGGATAAGGGCCGTTGGGGGCATGCATAGGGGTACGTACTATGGTACGGGCTCCTATGGTGCCTTCATTACGTCACATTCCTCTGCGACCGCCACTAGTGTGCCCGGTCCCACACAGACTGAGGAGTCGATCCGCCAGCAGGAGAGTGACGTCCTTGTGCAGATCGCAGCTCTGTATGACGAGATGCTGCAGAGGATTGGGGCACCGCATAAAGATTATTCTGCGCTCATCTCACACTTTGAGAGGCTGGAGGAGACTACGGAGGCACTGCAACAGATGACCCGTGCTACGCAGGAGGCTACGCAGCGGTTAACCGAGCAGATACAGCATTTCCAGGAGATGGCAGTGGAGCGACCGTCTGCTGGTACGCCAGGAGCATCGTCTACATCTAGCGGTGCACGGGAGGACATGCTCGTCCACCTGTTGTCACCGAAGGAGTATCAGACGATCTTGACGTTGCGACGACAGTCATCTGGTGGCGCTCCTCCTCCAGCACCGGGTCCAGCTCCAGGCGATCAGTAGTTGATGATATTGAGTTTATACTGTACTATATTTTTCACTTTGTACGTATTTGGGGATATTCAGCTTTTTCGTTGAGGATATTGAGTTTGTACGTATTTGCGGATATTGATTTGGTTTGTTCAGGATATTATATATTAACATTGTTTGTTACGGATAGTATTTTTTCTTTATGTTTTTGTATATTCTGGAATGTATTGTGCGTGCCGGTGTTGAGTGTTCCACCGAGGGGGTCGGCAAACCCAGGGATTGGATTCTGTATTTTGTGTTTTGTATTCTGTATTTTGGCTCAGGCTACAGCTCCATTTGCATTCTGGAACCTGTTTTTTTATTATTTTTTTAACTTAGCGACGTTTTTAGCGACGTTAATATTTGTCGCTACATTTTAGCGACGTTAATAAATGTCGCTAATAGCGTCGCTAAATGCTGACGTGGCAACACGTGGCACCAAATCTGATGTCAGCTCGTCGTCGCCAAAACGTCGCAAAATTGTCGCTAAACGGCGACCAAATCCTGACGTCGCCTTATACGTCGCTAATTAGCGTCAACGAAGAAACGTCGCTAATTAGCGACGTTATTGACGTCGCTAAATGACGTCGCCCTAGCGACGTTTTGCGACGTTTTCTCGTCTAGCGACACGTATTTTTCCGTCGTTCATGAAATGTCACCAAAAACGTCGCTAAATTCTCTTATCGACGTTTTCGTCGAGTATAGCGACGTTTTTTAACATCGCTAATCTGATAAATTTTTGTAGTAATTTCATCTGAATCAATCGTTCTCGCTTGGGGCGTATTGTCGCACGATTCTAGAGTTGCACAGATGCAAGGCAAGATGACAGATTCACAAAATGGTTGTCTCAATTCGATACATAAGCAGCGAAAAAAGGTAGAGACACATCAGAGTATACAAAACAAAATCTTTATTGATAATGAAGTAGATTACAAAGGCTCTCAATAGCCCAACTGAAAATACCAATTGGCTTACAACACTCATGATATCTCTCGCTCACAAAAGATTTTTTTCGTTCATACATCATGTCACGATCCGCACCTAGTGTAGGGGCACGAGAAGTGGGTACGTCCAGCCTACGCCGCGGTGTCGGCGGTAGAACGCTGTTCTAGGTCACTATCTAATCAACAACTCATGTAATTATATAATGTACATGTCACAATCTTAACTCCGAATGGAGGACAAGTATAAGATACGTTAATACTCAATCACAATCTAAGCACGATAAGATAACACAGAAGTCTAACAACTATATGAAACTCAAACGATAACAACTTAAGTAAACTTCTAAATAACAACATGTCAAACAATCTCAACTACATCTCAATCTACACTTATTACAAACAGTTCTAAAAGTGAAAATAAACCATAAACTTATAATCTACTCCAAGCTCTACTGGTCTTCTAGGCTAGCTGTGAATCTCTATGTTACCTGTAATATTTTCAACAGGTCCAGTCAGGACAGGAACGAGCACAATACATATCACGCAGTTCATATCATGACAGGAAATGTAAGCATGCTATAGAGTAAGATACATGAAACGCTGAAGAATATACATGAAGTAAAAGAGATAATTGTAAGGAAATATCTACTATAAGTAAAGAACTATCAGTGACTAATGATTTAGAGTACAAGATAGACATGTGAACAGCTGGAAATGATTCATGGCTATATTACAGAGTTGATTCATGGTTACACTACTTTGGAATTATTCACATGACTATTTATACTCCTCCATCCCCAATCAATACACAAGGATCGAGAAAAGTTTTGTTAAGATTCATGATTTCACTGTCTCATAAATGAGAGCACGTGAAATTGATTCATGAGGGCTCTGTGAACATGAGAGTACATGAATCACAAGAGTATACATGAATAGTGAAAGCATAGAGATACATGATGTAAGTAAAACACACATGACATGAAGTATCCAATGCTTCCGAGGGGGATAACATCTCATGAAAAGATCCATATAGTACCAATCCGTGTTACCAACATGACAGCATCAAGTAAAGTAATCTAGAGCATAAATATAAATCCTAGCCGGTATGAAACGGTCAGAGAAAGGCTCGTCTGATACCCTGAATGACTGATGAATATCAGATGTCTGAACCGGAGTCACAATGTCCTAATCAGTGCAATAAAAGTTATTATATGTTTAAAATAAGGTAAATGAAGTTTACAATGCAATCTACATAATTTCTAGGTCAATCTACGTCAAAGTCAACTCTTGGTCAACTCTGGGTCAAACCAAGTCAACATCTAGTCAAACTAGGTCAACAACAAGACTATCTTGGGCAACTGGTCAAACTTAGGCCATCAAGGGTCAATTTGGTCAAACAAGGTCTACAAGTCTCTAGGATATAATCACAACATATATATATACACTAACTAGTGTATATAGGGCAAGCCTATAGGTAAGCCTACCTATACCAAGACAACACTAAAGCTATATGAAATCAAGCCTCATTCAATTACTAACTATCATGCAACATAACGTATGTATACATATATACATTCACACATAGATATTTACATATCTTTTATATATATATATATATATATATATATATATATATATATATATATATATATATATATATATATATATATATATATATATATATATATATATATATTTTTTTATATATATATATATATATGTAATGAGGTATGCTTGTACAAATATATGATATGTAGACATGTATATATATATATATATTTTGACATATATATATATATATTTTGACATATATATATATATATATATATATATGTAAAAAAAAAAAAAAAAAAAAAAAAAAAAAAAAAAAAAAAAAAATATATATATATATATATATATATATACACCATAAAGCTAAAATAAAAAAATATATATATATACACCATAAAGCTACATTACAACTTATATATATATACATATATATATATATTTTTTTTTTTTTTATATATATATATATATATATATATATAGAGAGAGAGAGAGAGAGAGAGAGAGGGAGAGAGAGAGAAAGGGAAATGGGGAATGTGTGTGTGTGTGTGTGTGTGTGTGAAGAGTGAGAGAGAGATAGGACAGTAAAGAGTATTGAGTATATCTCAAGTTTCATATACAAAAATCCAATCCAATTTCATTCTCAGGTTTTCAATACCAAACCCAAGTCTCAATTACAACATATAACTATACAAAAACGAAACCCAAGTAAAATTATATATATATATATATATATATATATATATATATATATATATATATATATATATATATATATGTATAAAGAGAGGTAGATAAATAGGTAAAGGAATATAGATAGGTAAAGAGAGATGAGAGTGTGTGGGTATGTGTAGTGGGGTGTGTGACAGTTAAGAGGGAAAGAGGGGGAGTGAAGGTGAGAGGGTGTGTGTGTGACTGCTATGGCAGCAGGACAGTGGGGATGAGTGAGGGGACAGTGAACCCAAACCAATCAAACAAATATGAGAACAAGTTCCAAAATCCTCAAAACCATAATCCTGAAATTATACAAACCCCAAAAATCTAAGATTACAATGTTTAGTTAACATTCAATCCAAGCCTCATTCTCATTTTTGTCATATCAGTAAACATGTATAACCTAAACTCAATTTTACAGTTTCCTACATTAAGTTACAATTGTAAAACTTAAACACATCTACATTACTTGTGATCAATTCAATATCAAAACCTAATCGTGATAATATGATACATATATATATCAAACTCAGTTTATTGTCAAAAAAACCAAAACCCATATCCCAATCCCAGGTTTTCGAAAAGTCCATATTTCTCAGTTTTAATTCAAACATCAAATCCCAATTTCAATTCGAAATCCCAAAATCTCAGTTTTCATATTAAATGTATAGTTTAACATGTTTAGCTTGAATCTCAGTAAACTTAGAGTTCAAATAATCAGTGAACAATTTAAATATCAAAACCTAAACCTATATCCAAATCGAAACATCAGTTTTAATTCTCAGGTTTTCATTAATTCGAAAACTCAAGTTTCATTGTTCAGTTGAAACAAAGTCTAAAACAAACTAAAACCCACATATGTATACCAACATCTAACATCTAAATCACAGTTCATAATATATGCTAAGCATATCAAATTAACATAAATTAATCATCAATTTACTTTTCAATCTCTGAATGAGAACTAGGTCTGAACATGGTATCAGACATGGGTTCGAAACCCCTCCTCGACCCAAATTCAAACACACAAAGAATCAATTGGATAAACATGATATCACAGACTTAGTTACATGTTAAAACATATCAATTTAGCTTTTAATAATATTTTAAAACCCATTTCAATCTCAAAATTTATACAGTATCCGAGTTTTGATGTTCGAACTCAAAAACCCAGTCTATCATGTGAAAACCCAATATATCATAAATTAAAGTGTGCACGAGTGTGACTCACATGTATACGTGTTAGGGAGCTGATTTTGTGTCCACAAAACTGGACACGAAGTGTCCAAAAGCAATAAATACATAGTATCAGAAAATGTCAAAGAATTCATGGTGCATGCGTGTCATGAACTCATGCACATGACACATGACATATCAAACCTTGTGCTCGTGTCTAGGTATTTGCCAGGGGTAGGGCAATACATTCGAGTCCCTGACATGCCACCACGACGAGTCTAGAAGAGACACGAAGGCCGTATTAGAGACACGAAACACACGTGCACAATGCAGTGCAAAACACGTGCACAAGTGATTTCTTCGCGCACACTCGTCGAGGGCTCACGAAACTTCATGGACATGGTGTTAGTTGTTGCCCCCACGTGTCCATGAAGTTTTGTGTCAAAAGAAACTGTGTCGTGTCCGCTAGGACACTCGAGCAGCAGTGGAGCACTGTACTCCCTTGTGCAGTATCCTGCAGGCGAGTTCGTGTCCAAAATGGACACGAATAGTGTCCCAAAACATGCTCAGTCAACATAGATACAAATCCCACTACAACATATATGGGATACGATAGCGTGCTCAGAACGCTGTAGAATGCCTATTATAGCGTATTCTGCCCGCTATAATTGCCCAATGTATAAGAACGCTATAAAGTTATAGCATTCATGAACGCTATTGATGGATTATAGCGTTCCATGGCGATATAGGCAGGTTATAGCATTTAAGAACGCTATACCAGAGTTATAGCATTTAAGGATGATATAGGAAAGTAATAGCATTCAAGAACGCTATTGAGTTACTATAGCGTCCATGAACGCTATAGACTTGTTATAACAGTGACAAATGCTATAGAGTTTATATAGCATTTACGAACGCTATAGTTTCTTAATAACGTTTGTTAACGCTATAAGTTATTTATGGCGTTCATGAACGTTGTTAATATTTAATTGCGTTCCTGTATGTTATTGTTTGTTAATAGCTTTTCGATGCAAATTGGTTTTTATAGCGTTTCTTTCGCGCTATTATATGTGCACCAATAGCATGTAAGAATCCTATTGCAGAATGCATTAGTGTAAAGAAATCATTCACATCAGAATAGTATTACATCATATCAAAATAGCATTACAGATATACAGAATGCCACAGATATCTATTGCATATATACACAGAATACGGGTATTCAAAAATTTAAATGCTTCTCGACGAATCAATCACAGAATGAATTCCAAACATAAGTAAATTCATTAATTTCACTGTCAAGAACATTCAAAATCTTTCATAATTTCTCCAAAATTAAACATTAACAGTGTAGTCAGCGTTTAATTGTTTCCATACATATATCCAAAATATTGCATATCCAAAATTTAGCTCGAACCCTTCGAGCCTATCCACAACCAAAGCTCCTCAGAAATCCTCTTACTTCATCGAACCTACACAAATATAGGAGGAAAACATTAGTGTTCCTCGTTAATAAACAAGCAGTTGAATTTATGAGTTAGCTATCAATAGAAAATTGCCTAAAATTCTTTGAGTTATAATCAACCAAACAACTGGAATCCATTGTCAATTGAATTTATTAGTGATCCATTCATATCCATATATACTTAGCAAGTCCACAACTTGTGGCAATAGAAGGCATTGACTCCAATGTCTAAACTTTGATTGCAATTTTTGTAAGTAATATTCTTTATATTCTTTTCCTTCCTATACTAATAAGGTAGCTGACTTTAGTGGTAGTTAAAAAGAAGTTGTATTATTAAGTTTGTTGCTTCCAGTACTATAAATCATATGACAACTTCCCTGAAATATAGCAAAATATGTAGACATAATATTGAATGTAAACTTTCATCTTACTGTAATATTCAGTACTTATATCATTCTTGGACTAAGAGAGAGGTATCACTAAAGGCATACCTAGTCTTCAAAAATGGCATAATATGGTCTATTGGCCAAGCCGTGGTACTTCCAATAATTTTCTCTACTGTGTCTTTACCAAAACACAGCCTAAACAACAGAGCTTTGGGTTGTATCACTATATCTACCCAAACACGGGATGCACCTTGTCCAAGAGGATAACCGTGAACCGACACATTCGGATCATCGGTGATCCATCGTCCAATTGTAACAACTTCGTTCTTATTTCTCGTGTAGATGGTTTTCCTACTATATTTTAACCATTTTGAAAATGTATTCACTCCACATATGGGACATCCAATTTTTCTTTGGTAGTACATCCAGCTAGGTTACCATAAGCTTGAAAATCATTTATTGTCCACATCAAAATTGCTTTCAAATTGAAAAAAGATTTACTAAATGCATCATAAGCATGCACTCCATTGTTCCATAGCTCTAGCAAATCATCTATTAGTGGCTGTAAATAAACATCTATATCATTTCCAGGTTGCTTCGGTCCATGAATTAGTAGTGTCAATATTATATTTTCTTTTCGCATGCATAGCCATGGTAGGAAATTGTATGTCATGAGCATCACTGGCCAACAACTATATGAAGAGCTAAGATCGCTGAAAGGATTAAACCCGTCTGCAGTGAGGCCAAGTCTAAGGTTGCGTGGCTCTTCTACGAAAGAGGGCCACTTCATAACAATTCATTCCATCTTTATATCATGTCAGTATCTTAGTTTCTTACTAGTACATTTAGCTTGAGCTTGAAGCCAAATATAGCTCGGATGGACAAAATAAAAAAAATAGTAGAAGCCTATATTTATAAAACAACCAAGGATTGCCAACCAGCTCCTACAACCAATAATACAAAGTACAAAGTTGATAAATGATAATTAATTACTGATAACCTTTGTTTACTACTCTAATGCTTTGATTTTCATAGACTCGAGAAATTTGTGAGTACAAATATAATTTCTTATTGATGTTTCTTTTAGAGAGTAACGGGGAGAATAGGTTGTATGCAATTGAGAAGGATTGTTGCACCAAGGTACCCCAATTTGGATGTTTCTCTCATAAGTTCATGGATATCTATGAAGAACTTTGGTAGTTGCCTCCTGTCTATAAGAACTGCAACTGTAAAGAGAAATCCAAACAGGCCTGATGTGATCACGTTGACGAGTATAATTATTTTTGCAGCTTTAGGATGACCGGCTCCAAGTTCATTCCTTACCCGCGTACTACATAGTTTGGAAAATGGAAAAATGGTCATCTTCTCCTGTTTGGAGGAAAATATTTGTTTCCAAACACTCATTTTAATTTAGAGAAGAATACATGCCTTATGGCATGGATGAGGTTACAGATACACGTGAATGCATATTTTTATATAGATCTTAAGACTATCCATATATATTTTGGATAGTAAGTAGGATCCTAGAAATTTTATAAATGAGATTCTTCAAAAGAAATTCTATTTCTAATATATCAAATATGTTTTGCATATGTGACTGCAGCCTTTCCCTTTTTCTGATTGTGTTGTAGTTTAGGTGAAATACAAAAAACAACAAATATATGCCTTTCTTGTATATATGTTACATATTTTTTTCTCTCGGTACTGTAACCTGTATAGAGTACACATATGTAAAAGATAAATAACATCTTCATAATTTTAGGCATGGAGTTCATGAAAAGAACAGAACAAAAAACTACTTACCTGTCATACTCAGTCCTCCTGGAAAGCTACTTATCATATGAAAAAAAAGTCATCATGAAATTTAAAGGCTAATTTATATTTAATACTGAATGTCCTCTATTATCAGAATATATATAGTACAATCTGAAAGTTAGCTAAAGCTTTTCTATTTCTTGCTAGTGTATACTTATTTGAGTAAGGAATAACATCAGTGGGAAGTAATAAACTTATATTAGTTACTCATAGTTTAGGTATCGCAACCTTAAAATTTTCCCATTAGACTCAAACCAGAATGTATGATATTAGTATTGGCAAATCCAACAAGGGAATCAAAAAGTAATTTTCAGTTGAAATAAGTAGGGAACAAAAACTAACAATTCTCATGTATTTTTTAAACACAAGAAAACTGATACTGACTCGAATTTCCGACTTAATTGAAATTTCAGTCATGCATGCTTGACTGGAGCATATCCTTCTATAATCGAAAAGCAAAAAGATGAAAGGAAATATTGTTTGCTTCTATTCCATAATGTGTGAGAGGAAAGAACCACAAGAATCATGTGATGTAGAACACAAGTGACCACAAATACCATGCAAGAAAGACATCATGGCTGGCATCTTTTATAGTTTATGTTAACTTTTGCACTACAGTAAAACCAAATACTAAAAGCCATAGTTAGCATTCATAAGTTGAAATGAACATGCAACTCCACCTACTTATATACTCTAAACTTTATCATAATTCAATTGTGACTTGATTAGAACCTATCTAGGAAAGCTTACTATATTATATGCACACATGTTCCAACAATCTGGCAACTTCAGATAACTGTCAGAACTATTGGCTGGTTCTGCAGTCCTATAACGGCTGCCTAAATATATGACATAAGATGCATATAAGTGGATAAGGTAAAAAGATTAAAGAAACTCGATAGTAGCAAAAGGACAATACGTACTTTAATAAAACCTGACATGAGACCCAACTTCACACCATGCTTGTCTACAAAGGCGTCTTTGTAATCAGAACGAAGTTTCATCAAGTTCACCCTATAGATACAAATATATTGACAGATCAGACAAATTTCATATATAATTTCTTTACAAATATTATCAATTAAATATTAACTACAAAAATGATGAAAAAATCACCAGCAAACCAGTACAAGAATAGACGCAACATAGAAATATCCAAGAGTTTGAAACATCAAATTGATTTTCCATAATTCTGACAGAACCAAGTAGCTTCTACTGCAAAGTCAAGATAATATAAAGTTTCAGCATTTTGACTTTGCTAAAAAGGCTGAACACAAAACTTACCAAGCAAGACTACTTAATCAGAAGATAAAAGATAATTGAATAATGTTTCCTTTTCAGGATCAACATCTGCTCTAGAGTATGATTTATCGATTCAATTGTAAATTCAGAAAAGAGGAGTGAGCAAGGATACAAATTACTAGATACTTGACTTTCATGCGCTATATATGTCTCAGATTATAATTATGCTTTACAAGAAAATAGAAGTATGAAGTATTATGAATCACTTGACACTATCAAACAGATGCTACGTACTCTGTTGTTACTCGCTCGGTACTGGGTGCAATATTTTGTGGAGCCATGTCGAAGAGAAAAGCAAAAAAGGAAATAGGTCAATCCTAAGATATCTTAAAACTAAACAAGCCTTCTGCATATGTTCCAGCAGACTTTTTCGTTAAAGGCCATTATCTGCCTCACAAAATTTATCCTTGTTAACTCGAATATGGATAAACGTGGATACTCTTATAAGAAATAATCCATAACGATGAGTATGAACTTACGGAGCTTGTTCGGTACTCCATTAGCAGCAGGAGCAGCAACTATTTCTGTAGGCTATTTTAATGTACAAAGTAAGCCAACATTACACCAAGAATGTTGAATGCATATTTGCAATTGAGACCGATGAATAACGCAATCAAGTTTACCTGGTTAGAAGAGGCTTCAATTGTGGCTGAAGTCTTGCTCTGAAGCATTGGCAAAGCAATAACACAATCAGAAAATAATAAAATCAACATAAACTCGTATGAATAAAAATTCTGATCCAAATAATGTGAGAAATAATAAATTTCAAGTTAACAGAGAGAATAAAATAACTGTCCATACCACATGATTCATCTAAGAAAATAAATCTATACCAACACCGACAGACTTCTTTCAATTCTTATTCGTTATGCATTGTTCTCATTGTTTTTCCTAAATGAGACATAGATGGATCGCCCATAGTCTATCCTATAATAGATATGTTCTAAAAGAAGGAAATGAAGGAGTTGGCTAGATTTTCTTTCTTAGGAACTTACAGGTTGGAGTGAGAAGCAGTAGATATATGGATCCTGACGAAATGTCGGTACCCATGCATGGTGTTTGAAGCTTGCATCAAAAAATGGAAATGTGCCAATGGTGTCATTAGCGTCAAAAATTCTAATTTTTTTAGTTGTCTTTCCAGCATTTTTCTTCCAATCATGCTCTGCAAAGCACAAATTTTAATACCACTTATGAAATAGTGTAGTTGATATTTAATTTTGAAACCAAATTATAATGGCAATATAATGAAAACAAAGATAATTTGGTTTAAGAGTGCAAAAAGACAACTATCATTTTATCATATGCAGAAAACAAAACAATAGTACCTTTAACAGATATGAAACTTGGTGTACTTTATGGGTTCAAATATATAATTATAGATCAAATTGACATTTACATAAGTAATGGGCTGTCATGAGTCGAAGTTGTGTAATTGGCATAGCTTTATACCATACCAGCCTACCTTATGGGCTGTAACAAATACATGGGTGCCCGATATATGTGAATTTGAGCCTTCTGCTACTACTTTCCATTGATTCTCCTTCCTCCCTGTTTATTCTTTTTTTCTGTATCTACAAATTGAATAGAGGAAAAACCTAAGAATGGATCTTGGTACATTTACGATTCTAGGTTTAAATAAAAAATTGGTATTAGGCACTCTTCCCTTTTAGGACTTTTTGTTGTATGTTGTTATCCATAAACTCGGGTAAGATCCAAGACTCTTTACTGTTGGTCTGTGATTGCCGTTTCAGATACATATGTATCCTCTACAAATGTAGTGTGCAACTACCATACTTGCACTACTGCTGATCACAAATGTTACAGATAGTGACACCAAGACAAAAGAATTGAAACTACATGAGGCATAAACATATAAGCTTCTCTGCATCCACTATAGCTTTGATATTTTGATGGCTCTGGTCATCTCTCAGAAGTTCTCAATGTAGGAACGAAATCGTAAAGCATAATACTCTAGAGGGGGGTGAATAGAGTTGGCAGCGGAATAATGCTAATTAAAAATGTTAGCAGCAAGATCACAGAATAATAATCACAACTAAATAATGTAAAGGCAGAGATAAGAAAACAAACACAAAGACAACGATGTATACTGGTTTTCCTCTGTTGAGGACTAGTCCAGTCGGTAGAACTCTTGCTACCAGTTGAATCCACTATTGGCAAAACCGCAAGTTTTCTTACGAAGTCCTTGCAACTTCTACAATACGAGCTTTGATACGAAGAACTCGTCCAACTTCAATTGTGAAGAGGTATTCTTCTATCAAGCCTTCTGATTATAATCACTCTGAAACTTCTAGACCGCACCGCACTGGTAAAACGACTAGAGGATTGTAACTGGCTTGGGATCTGAAAATTAAAGCTCGAGAAGAACTCTTTGGAAGACTGAAAGCTTTTAAGTAGAGAGAAGATTGAAAGTGAATGAGTGAGTTAAAATGATCAAAATTCTTCTCTATTTATAGGAGTTCCAAAGACAGAATTCTGGCAGAATTCGAGCAGAACTCGATGAGCAAATCTCGGTCAAATCCGCAACTGCAGGAGGACCAAGTTCCAAGGAATTCAAAAATTAAATGACCACTAACCGAACTCTAGCCGAACTCTGGCCGAGTTCTGTCAGGGTTAGGTTAGGGTTTTTAAAATTAGTTTTTGGGGAATTTTGAAAACCTTTTTGAAAACCTTTTTGGAGCTTTTGTAAATACGAATGTTTTACAAAACTAAGGACATTTTAAAAACAGTTTGAAATCTTTTTGGAATAGCCTATTTTCCAGTACGACTCGGTGTACACAGTATTCCTAGACTCAATTTAAATAAAAAATACATTGCTCAAAGAAATACAGACTCGAACAGGCAAACAGCGCTTCGGTCTTGAACTGAGTAGATAGCCGTTCTTGATCATGTCCAAGAGTTCGAGATATCCTGACTCGCTCCATATATCGAGACAGAGTTTGATCAATTATTAAAATCAGTTTGACCATATGACCAATGGGCCAACAATCTCTCCCATTTTGATAATTGACAAACTATGAATGATATAACATCTAAGCTTGGAATCAAATCAAAAATAGTAAAGTAAAATTGTTCATATCCTGCATGCATTTTCTCAAAAGATGTTATATCCTTATTTCTCCTCCGTTGTCACTTAACAAAATAATTGCAAAAGAGAAAGCTCCCCCGCAATCAATGTATAAGTAACAAACAGTGAAGAAATACATAAAAAATTATGACAGATGGTAGAGACAGTAAAAAAAATAACATCACAGGCATGTATTTGTCTCAGGCAGTTTATAATATAGAAGCAGATAAAGATGCTATAAATAAATAAATAAATAAACTGATGTGAAAGATAAACTACGAATCCCATCAAGATAAAAAGATGTTCAAGAGACATCAATAAATATCATTTGTAAGTCTGATAATAAAAGGATAAAAAGACAGAAACTTGGAATGTCGGAGCATTTCCAAGTGTACAGTAGACAATAGCTAAGTCTCAAAAATCAGCTAATATATCATCATCACATCTCCTCATCATCCTTGACTCATTTCAAAAATTTAATTCAAAGATTAGTAATTTCAACCTTCAATTAATATAATTAATAGTATTTTATAGATAAAATTTTGTTACACAGCGACTGTCTCAGATTAGCTGTAGGAGTATTATCCCAGCTAGCGGAGGTTCACCGGTGAACTCTTAAGTACTGCTTCGCTTCAACCGTAGTTGTGGTGACAGACAGACTCTTTATTGGCTTGTCTCTAACACAGTTTTTGCGTATTGAAATATAATCATAAAACAAAATTAATTAACATTATTGACGTCCAAAATTCCTAATTCTCGACGTAAATAATTGAAACGATCTTCTGTTAGAGTTTTTGTGAAGATGTCAGCTAATTGATTCTCAGTGTCTATGTATACAAGGTCAATATCTCCATTCTGATGATGATATCTAAGAGAATGATGTCGGATCTCGATATGCTTAGTACGAGAGTGACATACTAGATTCTTAGTCAAATTAATAGTGCTTGTGTTGTCACAGAAAATGGGAATGTGTCTGTAAAATAAATCATAGTCTTCTAAGGTTTGTTTCATCCATAAAATATGAGCACAACAACGTTCTGCGGCGATATAATCAGCCTCTATTGTTGATAGGGCTACATAATTTTGCTTTTTTACTAAACTATGAGACTAAAGCCTTGCCTAAGAGATGACATGTGCCGCTGGTACTTTTTCTATCAACTTTGCATCCAGCAAAATCTGCATCCGAGTAACCAATAAGGTCAAAGGACTTTGTTTTGGGATACCATAAACCAACAAAAGAAGTGCCCTTAAGGCATCGAAAGATACGCTTAACTGCGCACAGATGTAATTCCTTTGGATAAGCTTGAAAATGTGCACACAGGCAAACACTAAACATAATATCTGGACGACTAGCAGTTAAATAAAGTAAACTACCGATTACCTCGATACTTACGTGTGTCGACCGGCTTGCCTTGTTCATCAATATCAAGCTTTGTTGAAGTTACCATCGGAGTGCCAATAGGTTTGACATTGTCCAGATCAAACTTCTTTATCAAATCTTTTGTGTACTTGGCTTGATTTATGAATGTCCCATTGTCAGTTTGTTTGATTTGCAGTCCGAAAAAGAATTTTAGCTCTCCCATCATGCTCATCTCAAACTCATTCTGCATACACTTAGAGAATTCTTGACAAAGAGATTCATCAGTAGATCCAAATATAATATCATCAACATAGACTTGTATTAAGAGAAGCTTGCCATTAAAAGACTTAATAAAAAGTGTAGTGTCAACCTTGCCTTTTGAAAAACCGTTGTCAAGTAGAAAAGAGCTTAGACGATTATACCAAGCACGAGGGGCTTGTTTTAAACCGTATAAAGCTTTCTTCAACTTGAAAACATGATCAGAGTTTTTAAAATCTGTGAAACCTGGAGGTTGTGCTACAAAAACTTCTTCTTTTATAAAACTATTTAAAAATGCACTCTTGATATCCATTTGAAATAATTTGAAATTATGAAAACATGCAAATGCACATAACATGCGAATGGATTCTAGTCTCGCAACTGGGGTATAAGTCTCATCGTAGTCGATACCTTCTTCCTGATTGTATCCTTGAGCTACGAGTCGAGCCTTATTACGAGTCATTAAACCATTCTCGTTCAGTTTATTTCAGAATACCCAACCGGTGCCAATGACCGGATGATCAATAGGCTTGGGAACAAGTTCCCAAACTTGATTTCGTTCAAATTGGTTTAATTCCTCTTACATAGCATCTATCCAAAAATTATCACTACATGCTTCATCAATGGTTTTGGGTTCTAGCTGTGAAATGAATGCAACACTAGAAACAATATCTCTACTGGATGTACGAGTACTTACACCTTTGGTAATATCACCAATTACTAAATCCTTTGGATAATCAGCTGTAAATTTTAATCTTTTCGGCAGACTCTGAAGGTAGCTGGTTCCTGGATCTTCTCTAGGAGGATCAGCTAGTGCTGAGCTTGGTTGAGAATCAGCTGGTGTTGAGCTTGGTACAGTTAGATCTTCGTCATTGTCATCGATAGTCATTTGATTTAATTCATCAAAGGTGACGTTGATTGATTCTTCGATGATCATAGTTCGTTTGTTGAAGACTCTGTATCCTTTGCTCTTGGCCGCTTAACCTAAAAATATACCTTCATCGGCCTTTTCGTCAAACTTTTCCAAATTATCTTTTGTATTAAGAGTAAAGCACTTACAACCAAATATTCTAAAATATGAAACTGATGGAATTCGATCAAACCATAACTCAAATGGAGTCTTTTTCGATTTGGGTCGAATTAGAACTCTATTGAGAACAAAACAAGCTGTATTGACAGCTTCAGCCCAGAAATATTTGGGTAGACTAAACTGGTTTAACATTACTTTGGCCATTTCGGATAGAGTTCTGTTCTTACGTTCCACAACTCCATTTTATTGTGGAGTCCTAGGACAGGAGAACTCGTGTACAAAACCGTGTGTGTCACAAAATTGCTCAAACTCTGCATTCTCGAATTCGCCACCATGATCGCTTCTAATATGAGTGATCATGTAACCTTTTTCATTCTGTACTTTCTTGCAAAAGGCGACAAATTTGGATAATGCATCATTCTTGCGTGTCAAAAAGTATACCCACGTGTATCTAGAGTTATCATCTATAATTACAAAAGCATATAGCTTACCTCCGAGGCTAGCAACTCTGCTAGGACCAAATAAGTCCATATGTATCAATTGTAAAGGTCTAGTAGTACATACTACGTTTACTGACTTGAATGTGGATCTGGTAGCTTTGTTCTTTTTACATTGGCTGCATACCAAATCTTTCTTGAATGTTATGTCCGGTAAACCGCGTACTAGCTTCTTCGTGGATAATCTTGAGATTGTGTCCATATTTGCGTGACCGAGTCTCATATGCCACAGATGACTCTCATCACTTTTCGCCATTAAGCATCTACCTGAAATGTTAGTTTCTTCCAACAAATAGAAAACATATATGTTGTCTTCCCTGATACCTTCAAAGATAGTACTACCAGTTGAGCTATCAACTATAGTACATTTGTCTTTGCCAAAGTTGATGCCATAACCATGATCAGCTAGACGACTTATGCTGAGTAGATTATATTTCAACTCGGTAACCAGACAGACATCCTTAATCACAGGATAGAGAGACTTACCAACATCACCGATACCAATGATATACCCTTTCAAGTTATTACCGAAGGAAACATAACCTTTCTTCTTCTTCTTCGACAGTGTTGCAAATAATGTAGCGTCACCGGTCATATGACGTGAACAACCGCTGTCGAGTATCCATTTGCTTTTAGCATGTGAAAGGTGTTCCACCTACAAAACAGTTTGCAGATGAAACTTTTGGTACCCATTTCTTGTAGGGTCCTGAAATATTAGCTTTTGGTATCCATGCATAAATATTTAAATCAACAAGCTTTCTGATTCTACATGCAGGAGAAATATGACCAATGAGGCCATAATAATGACAATGTGCATGTTGAGTGTTGAAAGCTGAGTGATGTGCATGGTTGGTAGGTTTAGGTTTTCTAGTATAGAAGAAATCATACCTATAATCCTGTTTGGGCTTAACCTTTTGGGGTAAGGTTTGATATGGTTAGGTCTGACAGTGTTTGGTTTGGGAATGTTCCGATTTTTCGGTAAGTGACACGTGTTAGGGTAGGAAGCAGCAGTCTCAGGCTATTTTCCTAACCTAATTTCCAATCTTTTGGAAGTGTCATACAACTTAGTATAGTCAGAAGTGAGTGCTTCCATTCTGACTTGTGCACATTGAAGACTTTTCTTCTCTTTAGAAAGTTCTTCTTTCAGTTGGTCAATAACCTTGTCTTTCTCTTCAGATGACTTGGTAGTCTCATGTAATAAGAGCTTAATAGAAGAAAGCTCACCAGACTCACTAACATTATTTCTAACCTCAGCTAGTAGGTCGATAAGTCTTCCTATTTCACCTTTGTACTCTTTGAGTACCTTCTTAGAGGTCTAATATTTGCTACGCAGTTTCCTGTAATCACTTATCAGTTCACTGAAGGCATCTCCTAATTGCTCAAAGGTGAAGTCATCATATGTATCAACTACAGGTTCAGAGAGTACCTGATCAGATGCCATAAAGCATACATTTGTAGCATCTTCTGATTGTTCATCTTCTGAGTCGCTGGCTTCACTTTCATGCCATATGCTGGTATTAGCATATTTTCGAGATGTTGATCTCTTCAGATTCCCTTTCTCATACCTGTTGCTCTTCTTGCTTGATGATGAGTTTGTAGGACAATCCTTCTTCATATGTCCCTTCTTCTTGCAGCCATAGCAGACAGCATCATCCTGATACCAGTTGTTGCTGCTATTGTTTTCGTTGGCTTTTTTCTCATATCTCATGAATCTTTTGAATTTCCTTGCTAGGAGTGCTTGATCTTCAGCATCATATTTACTGCTGTCTGAATCACCTTCAGCAGCTTTTCTGTGCTGAGCCTTGAAAGCGATCGTCTTCTCCTTTGGTGCAGGCTCTTCAAAATCTTGTAGCTCCAGTTCATGAGTGAGTAGCTTACCCATGAGTACTTCGAGGGACATAATTGTGAGGTCGTTCCCTTCAATAATTGCAGTAGCCTTTGGAATCCAGTTCTTGGTAAGTGCTCGCAGGAGTTTGCGAATCTTTTCATGGTTACTGTAATCTTTGCCTAGGGAGGACAAAGGATTTACAATATCCAAGAATCTTTCGAACATCTGAGTAACTGTTTCGTTGGGCTTCATCTTGAACACCTCGTACTCCTGAGTAAGTCTGCTGACTTTTGATTCTTTGACTTGAGTCGTGCCTTCATGTGTGACTTCAAGAAGCTTCCACACTTTATTAGCAGTTGTGCAGATAGACACCCTGTTAAATTCAGTTATGTCTAAAGCACAAAATAAAGCGTTAATAGCACGTACGTCAAGACTGGCCCTTTTCTTTTCTTCCTCTGTATATCTGTTACGGGGTTTTTCAATTAAAACTCTATCAACATTTATACGAGGTGGCTTTTGATAGCCATCAATAACAATAGACCATAAATCAAAGTCAAGTGATTTCAAGAAGAAACTCATCCGTGTTTTCCAATAGGTATAATTCGTACCATCAAACAGTGGAGGTCTGTTTGTGGCCTGGCCTTCACTTGTGAATTTCACAGTTGCCATGTGTTGTGCTGTGATCTATATAACAATTAGTTAAATGAATAAATAATTACAATGTTACCTTGCTTTACCTGTAACACCCGCTTTGATACCAATTGTAGGAACGAAATCGTAAAGCATAATACTCTAGAGGGAGGGTGAATAGAGTTGGCAGTGGAATAATGCTAATTAAAAATGTTAGCAGCAAGATCACAGAATAATAATCACAACTAAATAATATAAAGGCAGAGATAAGAAAACAAATGCAAAGACAGCGATGTATACTGGTTTTTTCTGTTGAGGACTAGTCAAGTCGGTAGAACTCTTGCTACCAGTTGAATCCACTATTGGCAAAACCGCAAGTTTTCTTACGAAGTTCTTGCAACTTCTACAACGCGAGCTTTGATACGAAAAACTCGTCCAACTTCAATTGTGAAGAGGTATTCCTCTATCAAGCCTTCTGATTACAATCACTCTGAAACTTCTAGACCGTACCGTACTGGCAAAACGACTAGAGGATTGTAACTGGCTTGGGATCTGAAAATTAAAGCTCGAAAAAAACTCTTTGGAAGACTGAAAGCTTTTAAGTAGAGAAAAGATTGAAAGTGAATGAGTGAGTTAAAATGATCGAAATCCTTCTCTATTTATAGGAGTTCCAAAGACAGAATTCTGGCAGAATTCGGGCAGAATTCGGGCAGAACTCGATGAGCAAATCTCGGTCAAATCCGCAACTGCAGGAGGACCAAGTTCCAAGGAATTCAAAAATAAAACGACCACTAACCGAACTCTGGCCGAACTCTGGCCGAGTTCTGTCAGGGTTAGGTTAGGGTTTTTAAAATTAGTTTTTGGGGAATTTTGAAAACCTTTTTGGAGCTTTTGTAAATACGAATGTTTTACAAAACTAAGGACATTTTAAAAATAGTTTGAAATCTTTTTGGAACAGCCTATTTGCCAGTACGACTCGGTGTACACAGCATTCCTAGACTCAATTTAAATGAAAAATACATTGCTCAAAGAAATACAGACTCGAACAGGCAAACAGCGCTTCGGTCTTGAACTGAGTAGATAGCCGTTCTTGATAATGTCCAAGAGTCCGAGATATCCTGACTAGCTCCATATATCGAGACAGAGTTTGATCAATTATTAAAATCAGTTTGACCATATGACCAATGGGCCAAGGAATATAGATAAATAGGTAAAGGAATATAGATAGGTAAAGAGAGATGAGTGTGTGGGTATGTGGAAGTGGGTTGTGTGACAATTAAGAGTGAAAGAAGGGGAGTGAAAGAGTGAAGGTGAGAGGGGGTGTGTGTGACTGCTGTGGCAGCAGGACAGTGAGGATGAGTGAAGGGACAGTGAACCCAAACCAATCAAACAAATATGAGAACAAGTTCCAAAATCCTCAAAACCATAATCCTGAAATTATACAAAACCCAAAAAATCTAAGATTACAATATTTAGTTAACATTCAATCCAAGTCTCATTCTCATTTTTGTCATAACAGTAAACATGTATAACCTAAACTCAGTTTTACAGTTTTCTACATTAAGTTACAATTGTAAAACTTAAACACATTTACATTACTTGTGATCAATTCAATATCAAAACCTAATCAAGATAATATGATACATATATATATATATCAAACTCAATTTACTATCAATATAACCAAAACCCATATCCCAATCCCAGGTTTTCGAAAAGTCCATATTTCTCAATTTTTATTCAAACATCAAATCCCAGTTTCAATTCAAAATCCCAAAATCTCAGTTTTTATATTAAATGTATTAGTTTAACATGTTTAGACATGTTTAGCTGGAATCTTAGTAAACTTAGAGTTCAAATAATCAGTGAACAATTTAAATATCAAAACCTAAACCTATATCCAAATCAAAATCTCAGTTTTAATTCTCAGGTTTTCATTAATTCAAAAACTCAAGTTTCATTGTTCAGTTGAAACAAAGTCTAAAACAAACTAAAACCCACATATGTATACCAGAATCTAACATCTAAATCAGAGTTCATAATATATGCTAAGCATATCAAATTAACATAAATTAATCATCAATTTACTTTTCAATCTCTGAATGAGAACTCGGTCTGAACATGGTATCAGACATAAGTTTGAAAACCCCTCCTCGACCCAAATTTAAAAACACAAAGAATCAATTAGATAAACATGATATCACAAACTTAGTTACATGTTAAAACATATCAATTTAGCTTTTAATAACATTTAAAAACCCATTTCAATCTCAGAATTTATACAGTATCCGAGTTTTGATGTTTGAACTCAAAAACCCAATCTATCATGTGAAAACCCAATATATCACGTGAAAACCCAATATATCACAAATTAAAGTGTGCACGAGTGTGACACACATGTATACGTGTCAGGGAGCTGATTTCGTGTCCACAAAACTGGACACAAAGTGTCTAAAAGCAATAAATATAGAGTATCAGAAAATGTCAAAGAATTCCTCGTGCATGCGTGTCATGTACTCGTGCACACGACACATGACACATAAAACCTCGTGCTCGTGTCTAGGTGTTTGCCTGGGGTAGGGTAACACATTCGAGTCCCTGACACGCCACCACGACGTGTCAAGAAGAGACATGAAACACACGTGCACAGTGAAGTGTAAAATATGTGCACACACGATTTCTTCGCGCACACTCGTCGAGGGCTCACGAAACTTCATGGACATGGTGTCAGTTGTTGCCCCCACGTTTCCATGAAGTTTCGTGTCAAAAGAAACTATGTCGTGTCCGCTAGGACACTCGAGCAGCAGTGGAGCACTGTACTCCCCTGTGCAGTGTCCTGCGGGCGAGTTCGTGTCCAAAATAGACACGAACAGTGTCCCAAAACATGCTCAGTCAACATAGATATAAATCCCCACATATAAGTGTAGAAGCATGGAATTTCACAACTAGAAAGCCCATGCGCCAGGCACTATATGCGCCAGAACTCAGACAGCAAAATCAAATAAGGCATTCGAAGGACTTTTTATTTATATATAAAAGTCTATTACATGGCTAGAAAAGGTTGTACAAAGGAGAATTTCTACAAAAGAAAGATCCTAGATCTATAGCCAGCGGCCACCATGCGCCTCCAGATAGGCGCAGCGGCCACCATGCGCCTCCAGATAGGCACAACAACCACCATGCGCCTTCCGATGGGCGCAGCAGTCACCATGCGCTGTCAGCCAGGCGCAGTAGATGTCATGTGCCTCCAGCCAGGCGCATCCTACCATCTCTTCAGCAGCTCAATTATGTGCATCCAGCTCAGTTATGTGCATCCCTTCAGCAGCACTCTTCCAACCAGGCTTACCTGGCCGAGCAGAGCCCAGTTATGTGCTGCTCTTCCAGCCAGGGTCACCTGATAAGTGCTTCGATTACACAAAGTATTTAACCCTCTGGCTGGAACCAAGGAAGAGAAGAGCACCGCAAATGCTGTGGCCAGGGGAGGCTTCGAAAGAGCCTCCAAAGACCAAGGAAGACCGTGATCGAAATTATGGCACAAGGAGCTTTCAACACAATCAAAGTGGGCGGCACCCACTTTGAAGGAAGAGAGAGCCTAGCACCACCATTCCGATCTACGGCTCTTCCGGAACAACGAAGACGAGGCCCGAACATCCATATCTTTGGATGCAACAGGCACCTTCCGCCTGCCTCAGAAGCCCTCGACTCCGTCTTTTGGATGTAACAGTCACCTTCAAGTGCATCGAAGACAACACGACGTCTCATCTTTACCCTCGGGAGCACTTCGTCAACAGAATGCACCCACATATCCAAGTTTATGTTGGAAGTACGTGAGGGAATGAGGAGCAAACCTTCTCTCCATGCCACTATTTATAGGCCGGGCAAATCAAACCCACGCGCCAAGTGGATGACTCTCCGAATTCTGTGCAATGAATTTGCATTAAATGGATAAACCGGACGCCTCGAATTTAGCCAAACGGCTATTTATAGTACTCGAAGAGCGAGACAGCCGCGTCATTAAAGGACATGTCGGATGTGCCAGCATCAGGCGCATCACACAGATGCGCCCTACAGTACCCGGTGCATCACAGAGGATGCGCCCTCCCTCACATCTCCATGCCGAGTGGAACACCAACCAATGTGCCCACTCAGCTGTCCATCGAACGTCACAAACATTAAATGCTGAACTGACACCAGAGTTGGCAGCACGCTTCCCAAAGTCTGAACAGTTGACAGCTTTTTCAGAGAACAAAGTGTCGGCAACGTCAGCGTCATCATGACTCTATTCCGACGGCTACTGCCACGTGGCCATCCGCATGCGCATCTACCGCCATGCATCCAAATCGCCATGCGCCTCTACGGCCATATGTCCAAACCAGCATGCGCCTCAAAAGCCATGCGCCTCAAAAGCCATGCGCCTCAGACCCTTCACTGATCCCTAAAGATAGAAGAAGAGTCTCCAGTTGAAGCTTTGCATGCGCCTCAAAAGCCATGCGCCCCAGACTGATCTCTGATCCCGAAAGACAGAAGGAAAGTCGCCTGCATGCGCCTCAAAAGCCATGCGCTCTAAACAGTTTGTAACCCCTAAAGGGTATGAGCCGCAACCTCCTCCTGCGCCCAATCAAGGTGCAGCTCACCAGATTACTCCCTCCACCAAATCTGAGATCTTCGAGCCATGGGTCGATGACACGTGTCCTTTGACTCAACTCATCCAAGATTTCAGCAACAGAAAGATCTTCTCCTCTGCTACGTGCCGGCTCACAATAGCAGTATGAAGAGTTCTCTCCCTCAATCAGGGCGCATCATCTACGCGCCTCCATCAGCAACCTCCACGTGGCGTCCCCACACACCGACGCATCCTACATACGCGCATGAACAGCCAGCCTGCAAAACTATAAATAGAGGGATCTTCTCCTTCACACACACACAGAATCCACAACGAACATACAAGGAATCATTAGAGAGGCAGATACAGACACTCAACGTCTTCCTCCTCTCAGCAAGCTCTAGTACCCAGAGCAATCCACACCTTCAGAGAACCGATAACCGTCGTCAGCCCGTCAACGGAGTCAACGCATTACCACTCGCTCCATTGGCACTAAGGACCCAGCTTAAACAAAAGTGTACTCCTAGGACTACATCTAAGTCCAACATTGTAACACTGTTTTGTTTGTATTAAAGTTTTCAATCAAACAATTTTAATGGCAAACAAGCTGGCGACTCTGCTGGGGACTTCTTTCTCCTCTTCTGAGAAAGTCGTATCACAGGCCGACGACGTGAAGGTGGGCTCCTCCCACAAGACGCTGGTCGTGCGCCTCAATCAACAGGCGTACGAGGAGTTCATTTCTGAAGGAAGTGCGAGTCCTTCGAAGTGGCTACCAAAGCCGAAGAAGATCCGCACGGCCTGGGTGCGCAAGGTCGACGCCTTGGGCACCACCACTGAAGGGGATGCAGCAATCCAGCCTTCCCTTCCTGCTGACGTTCTCAGCAACCAAGGTGTGCCCGCCGATGCAGCGCATCTCTTGGGGAAGCGTGCGGCCGACCACGTTCCCCAGCTATCTCCCTCTCAGGCGAGGAAGATACGTCGATGGAGCAGGGGCGCAACCAATGCCCCGCGCATCACCTCTGATGCGTCACAAAAAGCCTCTGTCTTTGACAGACTCACTCGCTGTAATGGCGAGGAGAATTTGGATGCTGAGTACTATGCGCCCCAGCGGGCTGGTACGAAGAAATCCAAGGCGGCACGGGCCATACGCCACAAACGTGCTATGCCAGCAGCCGGCCAGAGGCACGCGCTCGTCATCACGCGCGCTGCCGATGGAAAGCTGTACAAGGTTGACTCAAGTGCTCCTGCACCAACAACGAGTCGATCTTCAAAGTCCTCATCTCGCTTGGGCGTATCTACTGCGTGCACAACCAAGTCGAGAGAGGCAAACTCAGTGGTCTTGAACTCCCGTGCCTCCTCTGGTTGTGCGTTTGAGGTCCATTCAAGTCACTTCAAATGTTGTGGTTCCCCCACTACTGATCGTGATGCCTGCTTGGTATTAGATCAGGGGGCGCAGCACTCACCTGACTACCCCGGCGTTTGGCCTTGCCATACGTCTGAAGGGGGTGTGAAGGCACCACTCTCCTCCAATGACCTGCACAACATGATCACTCACAAGTGCCGGTCAGGAGAGTCGACCAACAAGCACGATGCTCCTCTCACGGGGCATACTTGTGCGGTGGTCACCATCAACTGCTGTTGCAAGGCGGCAGCTCCACCAAGACAGTCGGTCTTCCAACGACTGCAATCATCGACACCTCTCCGACGTCGCCTTGGGATGAAGGTGTCAGCTGAAGAGGAGCCAAAGGTTGCTTCATACAACGTGGTCTCCAACTCCTCATCAATCCGAAAGACGACTGCCAATTCCTCGTCTTCATCCAAAAGCCAGCCGAGGAAAACCAAGGCAGCTGTCTCGACATCTGGAGTGTTTGAAGGCACTCGGTCGAGGAAGAAGTCCTTGGAGGAAGCTGGGGGTAGCCAGACCCTTGTTGAGCCTCCTTCCGAAGACGAAGATGTCCAAAGCACAGCTGCGGCGGATCTTCATCATCAAGGCAAGATTACTCTCCCTGAAGCCCCTCAAAATGAGGATGTCCTCCAGGACACTGTCGGTGGTAGTTCTGGAAACAAAGAGGTCCTTCAAGACAGAGCTGAGGGCAAGCAGACCCTTGCAGATGCGCCTATTGGAGATGAACTCCAGAATGTGGCTGGGGGTGGCCCAACACCAGGAGAAGTGACTCTCCCGCATGAGAGTGAGGCCGAAAGCGAAGCCTCAACCAATCCATCCACTCCTGGCCGTGTCAGGACAGTATACATGGCTGGGGATGATGTCGAGTCTGATGCGCCGTCACAGGACATAGTCCAGCGCATAGACTCATTGGAGGGAGGACTCAAAACCCTCTCTGCCTCTATGCAAGAACTAACCCAAGCAGTGTTTGAGATGCGGTCAGCCTTGATTAGGACACCTTCAACTGGTCCTGACCCAAGAACTAATGGGGAGTCGAGTGTGCCCCTCCAACGGGCGCCCTCAGATACAGAAGCACCTCGGACCTCGGAGCCCTCAAACGCTCCAATCCAGATGGTACCTCCTTTCCCGACTCCTAGCTCTACGGAGGATGTGGTCAAAATAATCAAAGACCTGCGGGAGCGCTTCGAGTCCAAGAACAGGCAAGAGGAACGCCAGAAAATGGGCATTCCCCAGCCTTATCCCCTCGAGTGGAACAAGGTGGTTTATTCTCCGAAGTATAAACCACAAACACTCACCCCATACGATGGAAAGGACTCTTCGCGACGGAACCTGACGTACTTCCAGTCACAGACAGGGCATCTTCCAAAGGAGGACGCGCTCCTCACCAGTATCTTTGTCGGGGCCCTGAAAGGAGTGGCATATGACTGGTACTGCAGCCTCCCCGACAATTCCATATCGTCCTTCGACGACCTGACGCGCCTCTTCCTCGACTGCTTCTACGACGGCGGGAAGGACATGACGATGGCGTCTCTCATAGAGATACGTCAGAAGGAGAAGGAAACGGTTCAGGCGTTCATCGAACGCTTCCGACAGGCTTGCTTCAGGCTACCTCCAGGCATGCCAGAACATGCGCTCCTCTCCGCTTGCAGCATGAACATGTTGCCTGCAGTAAAGCTCTGGCTCAACTCTACTCCCCCTCCTGACTGGAGCTCCCTGATCATCGAAGCTGAAGCTGCAGAAAAGAAGGCGGCCAATGCACGTCTTCTGGGTGTCAGCTTCCCCGCCTTTGACGATAAGGGGAAAAAGTCCGCAGCTAACAACTCCGGACGAAAAGCAAAGGGGAAACAGGCATTGACTGTTAATGCCTCAAAAGGTGCATCTGCGCCTACTCAGAAGCCTCCACTGGCACCGAGACCGAAGGAGGTTTATTCATTCAATGATGACGATACCCTGCAACTTTTCGAGATACTGAAGCAGGGTGATAAGATCAAGCTACCGGATCCAAAGCGGCCCGATGAAGTTGGGAAAGTGGACAACCCAAGGTACTGTCACTACCATCGGTTTGTCGGACACCCGACCAAGGACTGCTACGTCCTCAAGAATTACATCCAGCGCATGATCAATGCGGATGTAATCTCCGTCGATTATAAAGAGAAGACGGTGTCGGCCAATGTGGTTTCGCTTCAGTTCGGCACCTTGCCGCCAACTACCACACGAGATGGCGTCGTCTCCATCCCTAAGGCGACAATGGAGGTGGTAAACTTACCACCTACTCGTGACAATGTGAGTGGACTCACCCCGCTCACCACATCTCGATGAGAGGTCCTCTGGGTTCACCCCGACCTCGTCTCCGAGGTGACTCAATCGGAGGTACGCCCTACCTCCAAATCAAAAGGCAGAAAGATCAAGTCTTGCCGCACAGTCTCTTCTTCAACAGAAGAGGCACTTCCAGTACAGACACGTGTACAACAGAGCTCCCAATTCGGCGAAGCCGCCGCCGAGGTGGTGCCACCTAGCACCATCCCTGAGGAGGGTCCATCTAAGCCCTCAGCAGCCAATAAGCAGAAGCAGGTGGAGGCCCGTTTTGACAGACCTCTACGGAAGGAGAATGCTTCGGGGCTGTCCAAGCCTCACAACTTCGACATTTTGGCACAATTAGCCAGTACACCTGCGCGCCTGTCTTTGTTCGAGCTACTGCGTCTTTCTAAAGATTCCCGAGAAGCTCTCTGCGAAGCTCTGAAGGACGCTGAATCCTTTCTCAGTCAGGTCAAGCAGCCTGAAGACCTCCCAACTACTTGTGTGTACTGTCATTGTGCGGATGAAGTTATCCCAAACATAACTTTCACCCAACAAGATATGCTGCTCAAGCATCACCGACATAACCGACTGCTGTATTATACAGGGTACATTGGCTCGGTCAAGGTGAGCCGAATTCAGATCGATCCTGGGTCTTCCCTAAGCATCATTTCGAAGGCGCTGCTATCTAAACTGGGGATCCCGATGTACCGGCTGGCGCCCTCCAATACAACCATCAGTGGCTTCAATGCTAGCAAGAGCGAGCCATTGGGCAAGATCCGACTGAAGTGTCACATTGGCAGCCTCAAAACTGAGGTGACTTGTTATATGGTAGATGCCGAGGTCAACTACAACATCCTGCTTGGTCGACCATGGCTACACGAGTACATGGTGGTACCCTCCACGCTCCACTAGTGCATGAAGTATGTATCCACTAATGGCGTCATCCGGACGGAGTTTGCAGACATCGATCCTTTCAAAGGGATTGAAGCCTACTTCACCGATTCTGACTTGTACAAACCCATTGACGAGGAGGAAGCCAACGACGCTGATAATGAGGCAGAGACGGCAACAGAGCCGGACATGGAGCCTGAGACGACTTCCGACGCCCCCTTAAAAATCCGACTGAAGGGGAAACCACCCCAGAAGGCGCCTCCAATGAGCATCAAGCTATCAGGAAAAGCGCCGGCTCGCGAAGCACCCCTGAAGATACGCCTTAAGGGAAAGCCACCTCAAACATCGGCTCCCCTGGTGGCAAAATTACAACGGAAGGCACCACTCACCGGAGGCGTAGCCGAGGCGCCTCTCAAGGTGCGTCTCAAGGGCAAGCTGCCGCAGTCATCCAAGGTGTCAGAGAAGGCTCATATAACCCTCTCAGACCCCCAAGCTGTGTTGAACTCTCCTAGTCCGCCCCCAGTTCTTACAGACGAGGAGCTTGGTGATTATATCTCGGCTGACGTAGAGGCACCCTCCTTTGACAATGTAATCCCACGGGATAAGATCTCGTATTTTATCAATAATAGAGTGTCTTTTAATTATTCTTGTCTTCCACACTGGAATGCCATGTATACATTAGACAACGCTCTACGGTCGTTGCAAACACAAATAACGACCGTCTACCATAATCGAGTAGTCCCGTCTCAAGGAGTCTTCATAGTCCCTCCACGGAGCCGAGACCAAGGCACCATCATCTCAGGCAAAGTCGAGCGTCATCGGGACCTCCCATCAATCGAGCCCGAACCTGATACCGGCAGAGTACAAGTCTATCGGTACACGGATACGGCAAAGCACATCATCCAAAAGATGGGCTACGACCTGAAAAGCAACAAAGGCTTAAACTACGGCAAGGGTCGGCATCTCCCTGTCCGGCTTTCGATGCCCAATGGAAAGCCACAGGACTATTATAATCGGACTGGACGAGGGTTAGGCTATGTCACGCCGCCATCAACCCCAGAGAGTTCAGATGCAGAAGACATAGAACATTCCCACTCATCCGAAGCATCGACTTGGGATTCCGATACCAGTATCGGATCAGTCTTCAGGAAAGTGCTGTCAGCTAACATGATGTCAGCACAACCTCAAAAAGGTGAAGGCGAAGACCAAGCGCCAGAACCCTTCGAAGAAGAACCCTGGGCCCAACGCCTAGGGGAACAATGGGAATCTCGTTTTGAGCTTCGTGAACCTCCCACCGAAGACGAAGTCGAGCAGATCGACCTCGGGGAGGGGTCTTCTTCCAAACCCATCTTCATCAGTAAAAGCCTGGAAGGAGAAGATCGAGAATCTTTAATCCAACTGGCTAAAGAGTATATCGACGTCTTCGCCTGGAGCTACGAAGACATGTCGGGACTCGATCCACATATCGTAATGCATAGGTTGAACATCTTACCTGATGCCAAACCTATCAAACAACAGCAGCGACGCTTCCGTCCGGACATCATGAATGCCATCGATCAGGAGGTAGACAAACTCTTGACCAGCGGCTTCATCCGTGAGGAACAACACCCGGATTGGGTAGCCAACGTCGTTCCTGTCCCCAAGAAGAACGGGAAGATACGAGTCTGTATCGACTTCAGGGATCTCAACTCTGCTTGCCCGAAGGACGAATTCCCGCTTCCAATCACTGATGTGATGATCGACAACACATGTAGCTTTGAGCACATGTCCTTCATGGACGGGTATTCAGGCTACAATCAAATCAAGATGTTCCCCGATGACGCAAAACACACGTCATTCAGGACTCCAAAGGGTATTTTTTGCTACACAGTAATGCCCTTCGGCTTGAAGAACGCCGGTGCGACATACCAGCGAGCTATGAGCACCATCTTCTGTCAACATCTTCGCAAGACGGTCGAATGCTATGTTGACGACATCGCAGTCAAGAGCCGCCTCAAAGGAGATCACCTTCAGGACCTGAAGACGGTCTTCGATCTCATGCGGGCACATCAACTCAAAATGAACCCCGCTAAATCCTTTCTGGAGGTTTCTAGTGGCAAATTCTTTGGCTTTGTCATCACAGCGAAAGGCATTCATGTTGATCCTGAGAAGACCAAAGCCATCCTCAATATGGACCCTCCGAAGAACCTTCAAGAACTTCGGGGCTTACAGGGACGTCTGGCATATATCCGGAGGTTCATAGCGAACCTCTCCGGTAGATGTCAACCCTTTACTCAGCTCATGAAGAAGGGAGTCTCTTACGTCTGGACCGAGGAGTGCCAAAAGGCTTTGGACGACATCAAGGCTTACCTAACAAGCCCACCAGTCCTGGTAGTGCCAGTCACCGGCAAACCATTTCTCCTCTACGTCCGTGCCATGGATCATTCTCTTGGCGCTCTGCTGGCTCAAAACAGCGATACAGGCTACGAGCAAGCAATCTACTACCTCAGTCGAACACTCATCGGGACCGAACACCGGTACAACCCCGTCGAAAAGGAGTGCTTGGCTTTGGTGTTTGCCATCCAGAAGACTCGTCATTATGTCTCGGGTCAGACAATTCATGTCATTTCCCGAGTCAATCCGCTCAGAGTCCTCACGACGAAGCCAGAATCATTGAACTCCCGGCTGGCTACATGGGCGATCTTGCTAACACCGTACAACATGGTGTTTGTGCCGCAAAAAGCTGTTAAGGGTCAAGCTCTGGCTGACTTTTTAGCTGCACACCCCATCCCAGAATCCTTAAAACTCTATGAAGATATCCCGGATGAGGTCCAAGAATCCAACGTCACCGAAGGAAGCTCCGTTTGGCGGATGTTCTTCGACGGCGCTTCGAGAACAGGCCCCAAAGGCCAAATCATCGCAGGAGTGGGGGTAGTCTTAGTCTCCCCCGATCAGCTGGTCATCCAGCGTGCGTACTCTCTTTTGAAGCCGTGCTCCAACAACGTTGTCGAGTACAACGCACTCGTCATAGGACTCCAGCTCGCACAACAGCTGGGGGTCGACCATCTGGAAGCTTACGGTGACTCAAAACTCGTCGTAAACCAGGTTCGGGGACAATACGAAGTTCGCCATGAAGATTTAATCCCTTATCATGAAGTCGCGTTGAACATCATTTCAACCTTCACCGGATTCTTCATTGAACATGTCCCCCGTTTGCAAAACTTGGAGGCCGATGCTCTGGCCGGCCTCGCAGCCTCATTAGCAGTGCCCTTTGGGACTCAACACTATATCACGGTAACAGGACGAGATCTGATTTGTCCCAGAAACAACCTATGCTTGCGGGTGGCTCACGCCATGCCGACAAACACTGGTGTTAATGTCCGAGACTGGAGGTTCCCGTTCATCGACTTCGCTGTCTACGGAATCCTTCCAGAGGACCCGAAGGAAGCCGTCTCAGTCAGAAGACGCTCTCTTCGATTCTACTATGATACAGCTACCAAAACGCTGTACCGACGATCCTTCGATGGGCTCCTCCTTCGATGCCTGTCCAACGAAGAAGCAGCCGAAGCTCTTCAAGAAGCTCATGACAGAACTTGTGGAGCTCATCAACCTGGTCCTAAGTTGCAAGATCGACTGCGACGTATGGGCTACTACTGGCCAACCATGGCTGCCGACGCTGTCGAATATGCTAAGAAGTGCCATGCGTGCCAACTTCATGCAGACTTCATACATACACCATCGGAGCCGCTACATCCTACAGTCGCCTCCTGGCCCTTCGAAGCCTGGGGCATGGACATTGTAGGGCCAATCACCCCTCCTTCATCGAGAGGACACCGTTTTATCCTGGCCATCACCGACTACTTCTCCAAATGGGCAGAAGCAGTTCCACTAGCAGAAGTAAAAAGCTCCAGGGTGGTCAGCTTTATCAAACACCATGTCATTTACCGTTTCGGAGTACCCCGGCGGATCATCCATGACAATGGTCCTCAGTTTATCAGCCACATTTTCAGCAGGTTCTGTGACAAGAATCGCATTCAGAACGTGGCCTCAACCGCCTACAATCCGGTAGCAAATGGATTGGCTGAGGCATTCAACAAAACTATCGTTAGGCTGCTCAAAAAGGTCGTGTCATCCAACAAACGCGACTGGGACGAAAAGCTTGGCGAATGCCTTTGGGCCTACCGCACAATGGTACGGACCCCAACAGGCAACACTCCATTCTCCCTGGTCTACGGGAGCGAAGCAGTACTGCCTCTCGAGATACAGATACCTTCGCTCTGCGTAGCAATCACAAACAAACTCACAGAAGAGGACAATCAACGTCGTCGTCTGCGGGAACTGGAGGCACTTGACAAAAAGCGTCTCCTAGCTCAACAACGCATCGAGCTCTACCAAGCCCGTATATCACAGGCTTTCAACAAGAAGGTCCAAAAGAGGACTTTCCAAGTTGGCGACCTGGTTTTAGCAGTCAGAAGACCAATGGTGTTGACCCACAAGACACCAGGAAAGTTCGAGCCCAAGTGGGAAGGACCTTTCATCATAGAGACGGTATACTCAAACGGTGCTTACCGCCTCGCCAAACCCAATGGAGACTTGTTCATGATGCCCATCAACGGCAAGTTCCTAAAGAAGTACTATTCTTGACATCCTCCAGACATGTACTTCCCCAAACAACCTCTTTCCATAAACTCATACGCCTCCGGAACCCAGCTGTTCCGTGGCATCTTCCAGTAGAAAGATAACCACGTCCATATTACCTCTGAGTTGTCTCTCTACACCCTACAAAGCAGAATCTTACACTTCGTAAGCCTACGCTACCCTTCATGTTTACCACGTCCACATTACCTCTGAGTAAACATCTTGTACAAACAACCCCTGCGTTATTGTATATTGATCGCAGAACTTCCACGTCCATATAACCTCTGAGTTGTTCAGCGAATCCCCCAAGATCATTCCTACCACGTCCATAATACCTCTGAGTAGGGAGATTCTATCATTTCGAACCCAATGATTGCCATGTCCACATTACCTCTGAGCAAACATAATGGTTCCTTCAAACTTATTATCTGTACCTGAAAACCAAGGTGCACAAAAGATAATAGGTCCACACAAATCATCAAGTTCATGACAACAAAAGATGAACACATCACAAAAAAGGTTGTAGACTTCTTTATTCTTCTAAAAAAGGAGTACAAGAAGCTACATCATCCTCCAGTAAGGGTTGCAAAAGTACACAAAAGAAAAAGGGAAAAGCTATGGTCCCTGAATCTCCCCAGGATGGGCTGAGAGCTCCCTGACTCGAAGCTTTAAGTCGACTGTGCGGGCCTCCACCGTCGCCAGGACTCGTCGCTCTGCTTCCTGGCGTATCAATTCAACGGCCCCAGCGGAAGTATCACTTGCATACTTCTCATCAAGCTGTTGTCGTTGCTGCGCCAAGGCAAGAGTCCGCTGAGTGAAAGTTGCTTCATCCTTCTTGAATGATGCATGTTCAGCCCGGACATGCTCGACCTCTAACTGGAGTCGGGCCTGTTGGTCTTCAAGGCGGCGCATCTGGGTGTCGATATCCGCAATATTAGCTTCCAATGCAGTTCGAGTTTCCACCGTCGTCTTCATGGACTGAGACAACTACTCTACCGCAGCCTCAGTCTCAGCCACCTCGCACTCCCAAATGCCCACGATGGCCTGGTATGAAGACTCGATCTCGGCAATCAGCTTCCCCTTTTCCGCATCTATCAGGACAGAGAGGTCGTTTCGCTGGATGCGTTGAAGTTTCGCGAGCCGCTCATCCAGCTCAATCACTGAAGCCTCTAGAATTTCGGCCATGTGGTCGTGGCCTTGGTGAATACGAATCAGCTCGATGTAGGGCATTGCCAAAGCTTTTGCCGTCGCAAAACTCCTGTTGGTGTCCATCACAGCAGATACACCCTTCTGCAGTATTTTGTATACCCCCTCGACGAGGAATTTCACATACTCGTCTGTATCTGCCAGGACCTGCGGCGTCATCGTGGGAGTTGGAGGAGCTACTACAGTTTGCGGACCGGAAGAAGATCCGCCAACCTCAATCAGCGAGGCTTGAACCTCGGCATCAATGGGCTCTTCATCAACAGGGGCTGGACTGCTAGCCCGAGGAGCCAAAGCAACAGAAGGGGCCGGCACAGGCGTCGAGATGGTCCCCCAAGTAGAAGGAGCTACAGAGGGTTCTACACCCTTACCCTTCTCAAGCCCGGAGGAACCTCCGACGTCAATAGCCACCTCTTCTACCCCCAACGTCCTATCAACGGTTGGTACCTCCCTCGGCAGAATAGGGAGATTATTACTTGTCTCTTGACCCGTCGCAGTGGTCTTGACTGACAGACGGGTCTCATCATCGAGTCCCTCAACAGGGACAGAATCTGTCGCTACCTCCTGAGTGGTAGCCGCCTCAACTTCCACGGTTGAAGCCGGGATAGGACTCGGCAATGATGCAGCCGACCTCCCCTCATCATGATAAAGAGGGGATTCAACCCTCTCCTCTGTCTCAGCTACTTCTGTGGCCTTCGCAACAGGCTCTTGCAGCTCTGGAGCAACGTCATCGGAAGACGACGAACTCCATTCTTCTTCACCACCAGGAAACGGCGTGCTTGTTAAACCTTCGGCACTTGAAGCTTCCGTTCTGGCCTTTGCCGTCTTGGAAGCAGCTGCACCCTCAGTTTTCCTCCTAACATAATCTGGGGATACCGGAATCTCCACGTCAACAGCATCCTCCGGATCTTCCTCCATGGGAGACATCATGGTCGGCGGGATACGCACTTCAGACGAGCCCGCCGTCCCTTCTCGCCTGCTCCCACCCGACTTTGGAGTACGAGGTTTTTTTTAACGGTTCCTACAAGAGAAGGTGAAGCCTCGTAAATAGTGGAACCAAAATCAGATTATGTGGGATGCCCTTACCTCTGCGGACGCTGAATCCGATGACGCCGTCGGTGACGACGCCTCCTTCTGCTTCTTCGGTACAGGAGATTCAATCCCTTCGTCTGCACATCGCTTTGATCGATCGCCCGAGGGTTCTGCTTGAGAGGCGGAAGGGGCACTCCGGTGACCTATCCCTGACGGACGATGCGATCGGGCCTTCACCGGCACGTTACCAGTCATCGCTAACTGTGTGCCTGCAATAAGACTGGTCTTCCTGTCATATCCGGAGGGCACAGCAGCCATAGTACAGTAAAATTTGGCAGCTGAGTAAAGAATGGTCGGCCGTGGATCTGGGGCGGGCAACGTAAAACGAGCCCCGGTACATCCGGTATTATAGTAATGCCAAGCTCGTGCACCATCCAACAAACTTCCAATATACCCCAGAGAAATACTGGGGTTATCCAACATCATCTGGGCATAACCAAATTGCCGTGCAAAGCGGCTTGGCAAATATGGTTCCAGGTAGCACTGATTCCTGTTCCGGTATACCAGATGAGATGGCCGGATACTCTGCAACCAGCGGAATCCCCATTGAGGCAGAGTGGTGGTACCTTCGCCCAGATCCCTTAGATCTTCGTTGTCCTCAAAGCCCAAGTAGATTGGACCAACTTTGGTAATTTCCCAACCCTGAAGGCGGGATAAAACCTTTCTACAAACAGGGACACCAGTATGTGACCAGCTCCTCCGATTGAAACGACGAAGGAGTGCATCTCCAGCCTTATAATCTTCTTCCGAGCCTGGACTCATCATACTGGGATGATACAAAATCAGCCATCCCATCAAATAGTGAAACGGCAGTTCGGCGCACGGGAAGTTATTATTTCGGCCTCTGTCATGAATCACATTTCCAGTAAACTCTCTCAAACCTCGCTGCAGGTTACATACCATTACGTGGAGAAGAGCCAAATGCCGGCCGAAGACCAGCTTCACGGCTGGCAGGATTAAGTTTCGGGTTACCCTCTCTACGGCACCGGATCCGCCCGCGAATACGCAATCTCGGAGCCATATCATCAGGTAGGATGCCAACACCGCCTTGGGTGACATCCGATAAGCAAGATGCCAGAAGCAGCTGTAGGAGCATGCATCTGACTGCTGGTCCTCATTTCTTCGGGGATTTTTCTCCCCTAACCTGCTCATTTCGGACAACACTTCGCTACGAGAGAGCGCCGGTGGAGTAGAAAATTGTGAGGGATCCTCCTTGTCTTGTCTAAAGACATAATCTCTCCAAGCGGTCACATGAGGCTGCGTCCCGTTCCTATCCCGTCTCTGTATATAGTAATGATGACTCGCCACTTCCTTAAAGACGGCCGTCATCTCCTCAGCCCTGTCCCCCAGGACTTGAAGTTCCTCATTGGTGGGAAAGTACTCTTCATAGGGTTCCGACCCCCAAGGGAGTTTTGACACCTCGTACATCTCATGAAGTGCGAACCCTAATTCCCCTACCGGAGTAAAAAAGGTCCCGGTATGGACATCAAACATCTCCAGTAGTGCGAGGAACATGTGCCTGTTGAGATCAACACCCGCCTGGGTAGCACGGATCGCGGCAGTCAACCCAATCTCTCAAAGCTCGGTCCGAAACCGTGACAAGATCCAGAGTGTCAGTTTATCCCACTTGGAAACGTAATGGCACCAACCCTCTACCCGAAAATCTCCTTTCGGGTATGAGCGTTCCATCAAAAACATACGAGGTGTAAAGGTCGAAGCACTATAAGCAAACGTATCAATGGGTACGTCACTGTAGAGGCTCCCGGGGCGTAGAGTCCGCCAGGTGAAAGAAGACCCAGACCGTGTGGCGGTCAAAGTATCCCTTTGGTCGAAGGTAGAATCAATTTGGATGACGCCAGTCACCGCTCCCCCCTGAGAAGGGGTAAGATCCCAAGACATCCTCCTCTGGGAAACAAGGCGACAGAAGGATGTCAAAGGCCATTGTTGTTCAAGTTGCTTAACAGTCATATGCACCCCATTCGCTGTAAAGAACCAGTCCTCCTTGACCTTCAACACCGTCGCATCAGTAGAAGTGAGACGGTCTCCGAATAGGAACTCAGGCTTCAAGAAGGTCAATTTATCAGATGTGGAAGATTTTAAAACACCACGTTCCATCATCCGTTTGAGGAACCCATACTGTTGCTCACGGATTTGGGTCATTCTCTCGGGAGGCTGATCCAGCATAAGAGCCTCTTGAGCGGGGTTTATCACTTCCTCATCATACTCTACTCCCATCTGGTTGAAGACAGCCTCCAAGAACACTTCATTCAAAGGCGGGATCGCTACTGACACTAGCAAAGATCAGAAAAATGTTAGAAGCAACAAGAGAAAGAAAAGCTTCGGCGCATTCAGGGTTTAAACCCATGCGCATCAGCAGCCTCGGCGCATCATCAGGGTCTAAGCCCATGCGCGTCAGCAGCCTCGGCGCATCATCAGGGTTTAAGCCCATGCGCGTCTGCAGCCTCTGCGCATCATCAGGGTCTAAACCCATGCGCGTCTGCGAACAAAGACCGCGGCACATCATTAAAGACCCAAGGTCTATGTGCGTTGGTGTAGGGAAAAACGAGACTTACCAACCACCTCCGGCCGAACTTCGACAGGCCGTCGGAGAACGTCAGCCGTTACAACTTTCGCCGGCTCCTTCGCTTTCTCCTTCCCCTTGCCGGTACCACCGCGAGGAGTCTTGGGAGCCATTCTCTCAGAGAAGAAAAAGTTAGGGTTTTGAAGAAAAACTCTAAAGAAAGCAAAGGCACAGAGCAGATGAACTCTCTCTCTCTCTCCAACCCTTACCTATTTATAGGGCTTCGTCGCACGCGTGAACCGATGACGTGTAATCTCAGCCGTCGCTTCGGGTTCCGTGAGGAGATAACAACAAATACAACCAAAAGATCATCATTAATCTTTTTGGGTTACCAAGGCGTCATCATCATCAACTGAAAGGAGCATGCGCCCGAACAAGCATGCGCCCAAAAATCATGCGCCCTGACCTCCATGCTTCTTATTCAAAGTATTCCAAAACTTATTCAAAAGTTTTGAAAACTTTGAAGGGGGTCATGTAGAAGCATGGAATTTCACAACTAGAAAGCCCATGCGCCAGGCACTATATGCGCCAGAACTCAGACAGCAAAATCAAATAAGCCATTCGAAGGACTTTTTATTTATATATAAAAGTCTATTACATGGCTAGAAAAGGTTGTACAAAGAAGAATTTCTACAAAAAAAAGATCCTAGATCTACAGCCAGCGGCCACCATGCGCCTCCAGATAGGCACAGCGGCCACCATGCGCCTCCAGATAGGCGCAGCAACCACCATGCGCCTTCCGATGGGCGCAGCAGTCACCATGCGCTGTCAGCCAGGCGCAGTAGATGTCATGCGCCTCCAGCCAGGCGCATCCTACCATCTCTTCAGCAGCTCAATTATGTGCATCCAGCTCAGTTATGTGCATCCCTTCAGCAGCACTCTTCCAACCAGGCTCACCTGGCCGAGCAGAGCCCAGTTATGTGCTACTCTTCCAGCCAGGGTCACCTGATAAGTGCTTCGATTACACAAAGTATTTAACCCTCTGGCTGGAACCAAGGAAGAGAAGAGCACCGCAAATGCTGTGGCCTGGGGAGGCTTCGAAAGAGCCTCCAAAGACCAAAGAAGACCGTGATCGAAATCATGGCACAAGGAGCTTTCAACACAATCAAAGTGGGCGGCACCCACTTTGAAGGAAGAGAGAGCCTAGCACCACCATTCCGATCTACGGCTCTTCCGGAACAACGGAGACGAGGCCCGAACATCCCTATCTTTGGATGCAACAGGCACCTTCCGCCTGCCTCAGAAGCCCTCGACTCCGTCTTTTGGATGTAACAGTCACCTTCAAGTGCATCGAAGACAACACGACGTCTCATCTTTACCCTCGGGAGCACTTCGTCAACAGAATGCACCCACATATCCAAGTTCATGTTGGAAGTACGTGAGGAAATGAGGAGCAAACCTTCTCTCCATGCCACTATTTATAGGTCGGGCAAATCAAACCCACGCGCCAAGTGGATGACTCTCCGAATTCTGTGCAATGAATTTGCATTAAATGGATAAACCGGACGCCTCGAATTAAGCCAAACGGCTATTTATAGCACTCGAGGAGCGAGACAGCCGCGTCATTAAAGGACATATCGGATGCACCAGCATCAGGCGTATCACACAGATGCGCCCTACAGTACCCGGCGCATCACAGAGGATGCGCCCTCCCTCACATCTCCATGCCGAGTGGAACACCAACCAATGTGCCCACTCAGCTGTCCATCGAACGTCACAAACATTAAATGCTGAACTGACACCAGAGTTGGCAGCACGCTTCCCAAAGTCTGAACAGTTGACAGCTTTTTTAGAGAACAAAGCGTCGGCAGCGTCAGCATCATCATGACTCTATTCTGACGGCTACTGCCACGTGGCCATCCGCATACGCCTCTACGGCCATGCGTCCAAATCGCCATGCGCCTCTACGGCCATGCGTCCAAACCAGCATGCGCCTCAGACCCTTCACTGATCCCTAAAGACAGAAGAAGAGTCTCCAGTTGAAGCTTTGCATGCGCCTCAAAAGCCATGCGCCCCAGACTGATCTCTGATCCCGAAAGACAGAAGGAAAGTCGCCTGTATGCGTCTCAAAAGCCATGTGCTCTAAACAGTTTGTAACCCCTAAAGCGTATGAGCCGCAACCTCCTCCTGCGCCCAATCAAGGCGCAGCTCACCAGATTACTTCCCCCACCAAATCCGAGATCTTCGAGCCATGGGTCGATGACACGTGTCCTTTGACTCAACTCGTCCAAGATTTCAGCAACAGAAAGATCTTCTCCTCTGCTACGTGCCGGCTCACAACAGCAGTATGAAGAGTTCTCCCCCTCAATCAGGGCACATCATCTACGCGCCTCCATCAGCAACCTCCACGTGGCGTCCCCACACACCGGTGCATCCTACATACGCGCATGAGCAGCCATCCTGCAAAACTATAAATAGAGGGATCTTCTCCTTCACATACACACAGAATCCACAACGAACATACAAGGAATCATCAGAGAGGCAGATACAGACACTCAACGTCTTCCTTCTCTCAGCAAGCTCCAGCACCCAGAGCAATCCACACCTTCAGAGAACCGATAACCGTCGTCAGCCCGTCAACGGAGTCAACGCATTACCACTCGCTCCATTGGCACTAAGGACCCAGCTTAAACAAAAGTGTACTCCTAGGACTACATCTAAGTCCTACATTGTAACAATATTCTGTTTGTATTAAAGTTTTCAATCAAACAATTTTAATGGCAAACAATAAGGCTAAAAATTTGATAAATTAGTTTTCGAAAATAAGAACAAAAGTTTCATTGAAGCATTTCATCAAATACATAAGCAAGGACACTTATACGTGTCCGATACGGACACCAAACTAATTCTAATTCCTTCCAAACTACACCTACAGCTAGGGGATACCTAGATGGATGCATCTATGGAAAGAAAACAAAAATTTAATAGGATTTAGGGCATTTACCTATTGGGAGTCAATCTCAATGAAAAAGGCTCCTAAATGAGAAGTTCCCTTCCACAAGCTATGGCCAATGCTCTTCAAATCCTTGCTAGCAAGCTACCACTAGCCTCCACTGCTGAAATGAATCCCAATGCAAGAGAGTAGCCTCAATTTGGGATCAATTTGGATAAAGGGGAAGGAATTTGGGGAAGAACAAGTTAGGGTTCTTTGTAGGTATTCAAAAGAGGCAAGGGGCTACTAAATGATACTTTATAGGAGGGGGGTGCCTCTATGGCCGGCCACACTAGGAAATTAGGGTTAGGTTTAGTGTAGATGTGTGGCTAAGGCTTCTCTACATGATTCCAAGTTCAATCAATGGTTCAAAATGATCCTAAGGCTTTCTTTCTACAAATATCTTAAGGAGAAAATATCCTACTTAGAAATATTTAGATATTAATCTAACTTAGCCATAAAATCTCTAACTTTCTAACTAAGCCTCCATGAACATCATTAACATATAGGTTAGGTCAAAACTAGGTTAAGGGCTAACATGACACTTAGCAATTAATTAAAATAATAAAACAAAATTTAAATAAAATTAAATAATTCACAAATGACCAAAATACCCTCAAGGCTAAAAAGTAGAAATAAATTACCCTAATCACATGGTTAGGCTCTAGGTCAAGTAGTCTCTAGGGTTACACTAGCAGAACACCAAAATCACAAATCACCAATTAAAATAGTTTTTAAAAGAATTAAAAATTACCAAAAATCATAACATGATTTAAATCTTATTATTAAAAGACCAAAATTAAAAAAGTTCAAAATTACCCTCATTTAGAAAAGTGGGTGTTACACATCATGTCGCTTATAGCATATTATTACGACCCGCACCCATTTTTCGGGATACGAGTACGTAGCCAAGTCCAGCCTACGCCCCAGCATCGGCAGTAGTACGCTGTCTAAGTCTCAATGTCAATCTCAAATATAATAAAATCAAATCTAGTTGCTTATTCATAATAACTATTTTATTTACAAATCCAATAATACATACAAATAACATTCGGGAACAAACCCGCTAAAAATAAAAGAACTATCTAATCTATCTAGAATCTAAAGTCGACCTCTTAGATCTCTATCTCCCATGTATGGTCCATAGCACAAAAGTAGAAAGCATATCAAGTCACCTGCAATGATCCAGTCAGAATAGAAGCAAAGTACAACCCTATTGCATTTATGTAACTTAATATAAAATAAAACTAGACAATAAAGATGCAATGTAATAGTAAAGAAACATGTATATGAAAAGAAAACGATAATATGTACAAGAAACTACTAGCAGGAACATGTATAAATAAGACAACTGGAAGATGAACATGAACAAGTAAAACTAATCAAACAGTGCTTTGAAATACATTTCAATATATGAACGACCGGGCTAACACGGCACATCATACGATGACTATCACACATTTTTGGTATGGCTAACCCATACGTGAGGTATATGACTTAGCTATCATTAATTAAGCATTCATTGGAGTTTGTTCACACGTCTACTTAGCATTTTTCCTCCCGACTTAATAAACAATCAATAAACGATCAATGATACAATGAGCCTATCGTGTCACAATCGTGTCTCAACTAGATATCAAAGAAACACAATAAAAGATAGCATTATAATGTAATAAGCACATAAAGCAACAGTGTACTTGCCTCAAGTTAATTTGCAGTTAACATGTGCGACACAATCTTGATTTGGTTGAAAGTTGTTGTATATGGCTAACCGCTACTAATTCAGTAAATCATCGACCATCTATGGGTTCTACAAATTAAACAAAATATTAAACTATTTTATTAATTTCTAGAAAATTGGTATGTTATAGATCTACGTGTCAGCTTTCCAAAACATCAAACGGTTCAAAAAACGGAGCTCGAAATCTCCCGAAATCTCGAAAACAGTACGACATGTCAATTTTTTGGACAACTGGCACTCAAATATTTTTTCAAAAATTTATGTTCATAATTACAGAAAATAAATTATAGATTTGGAAAGCTAACCTCTAAAAAATGGAGGTGAAACAAATTTCGGAGTTGGTCACAGCGGCCTTGTGAAGTTGCTATAGCTTCAAAAAAATGAAGCTAAATTTATGATAAATTTTGGATTATTTTGGACGAAAAAGAGAGAATTTTGAGAAAGAAAAGAGATGAGAGATGTTTATAAGGGTATATAATGGAGCAATCACCTAATTAGGATTTTAGCTTGGAAGGATTTTGGTGTTGGAAGAAATTAGGAAACGAGTAACCCCTCTTCCCGAAATTTTAAAATATATATATTTTTATGATTTATTTTCTTAAATAGGGATTTATGAAATTTATAAATATTTTTCTAAAGTAATTATTATTATAGAAGGCCTTAGTCATGATTAAGTTTTGAGGTGCAAGATGACGATAAACTTTGGCGTGGATATTGTAGCGGTGTGCTTTGAGTAGTGTATTAACCATGGTAGAGAAGACCGAGCCATATGTGTCTTCTTGCTAGGAAAGCAAGTCATAGTTGTGACTTGAACCCTATAAATAATTTATTTATTAATTTATTGAGGTTATGATTTTAGGAGACCCGGTTGTACCAATTTAGCTCAGACTTGACCCGAACCGAACCCAAACCCATGTAGAGATATTATGTGCCCAAAGACGTCCAGGTAGATATGTATTATATATATATACATATATATATATATATATATATATATATATATATATATATATATATATAAAATATATATATATATATATATATATATATATATATATATATATATATATATATATATATATATATATATTCTCGTGCTGCTCCCTCCTGCGCCACCTAACGAGTGCATGACCATATCGCCCGTCCGCCCCCGACGGCGGAGCCGCGCGCCGTCGGCCGGGCGCCGCCCCCCACCCCCTTCGCGCCGGAGGCACTCCTCCCGTTGGTCCTCCCCCCGCGCGCTGGAGTTGCTCTCTTCCGGACGACGAGCACCTGTTGGTGGTGGCCAAGCTCCTCTCCGGCCAGCGCGACACTGTCGGGTTGGACGGAGGCCCACCTATCAGTAATCGGTGCCGCCCGCCTTCCCCCTCCTCCCCGGATAGCGGTCGCCCTGCGGTGGCCTCGCGTGGACCCCTCCGGACTTCCTTCGGACGGTCAGCTCGGTACCGTCGGGCCTCCGCCATTGGCGCGCACGGCCTCACCGCTCAGGTGGCCATGGGGCCCCCCGATGCCTCGCGGCGTTGCTTCGCTAATGGCTGCGGCCCCTTCGTCGGGCTTCCCCCCCGGAGGCCGGGGCTTCCCGCCCTCCTTCAGAAATTCGAAATTCGAATTTTCCCCCCTTCTGGGGCGCGGCTCATGCGTCCACAGATCCACCAACGCGGGCCGCGGATCATGCGCCCCCCGATCTCTCGCTGGGCATACGCCCGTCGCTCGTCACGGGGTATGCGCCCGATGGGCCCTCACATGCGCCCATTGCCAGGGCCTCTTATGCGCCTCCCACAGCCGCCTCGGGCATGGGCCGTCTGGAGGCTGCTACTCCCGCTCCTATCGGAGCCCCCCCCATCTGCGCCTGTCCACCTGGGCTGCCTACTCGGGTCGTATGTGCCCACCCCCTCCCGCCTCCCTGGGCGCCCCCCTCCGCTTTCCCTGGCCAGTCTCATGCGCCCGTAGATACTCTTCCTCAGCCGCCTCCTTCCTTGTCAGGATCACCCCCCTGCGCCCTCCCAATCGGATAGTATCCTCGGGGTATATGCGCATCCCTTTGCGGCCCCGGGCATCTCGCTCCCTTATGCGCCTTCTGGGCAGGCCCTAGCGCATACGACCGATTTTCCTTCTTCGTCTAGCGCCGCTTCCTTTGTCTCCCTAGCTCTCCCCAGTTTCGTGAGTCCCAGAGGCCCTCCCGCAGGAGATACTCCTTCGCTGGGCGGCGCCATCACCGCCACTCACAGCTACTCCCCGTCTCGGCTGCGGCTCCCTCACAACCATCATCCTACGCGGAGGCTTTGCGATCGGACCGCAAGGCCTCCTCGCTCCCCCCTCCCACGGGCATAGAACTCCCGGACATCAACTTCCCGGCCCCTTCCGAAGGCCAGACCATTCAGATCCCTTTCTCCTCCGAAGAGATCTCCTCCCTCTCCCACAGCTTCGCGAGGACCTTCATCCTGAAGTTCCGTTCTGGATGCCCGAAGATCACCATAGCGCAAGAGGCCATCGCAGAATGGGGGCTCACTTCTGCTTTTAAGGTCGTGCCGCTAGACCCCAAACACATGTTTCTTCACCTCTCCTCGGATCAAGACTTCTCTACTGTGTGGGCCAAAGGATCCCCTTCCATTGGCAACCAGCCCATCAAGATCGCCAAATGGTCCGCTAGCTCAACCCCAGGGTTGACTCGACCATTATTTCGGTATGGATCACCCTACCCTACCTTCCCTTCGTATGCTTCATGCCAGCAGCCCTCAAAAGGATTACGAGCTCGTTCGGGACTCTCGTGGCTATCGTGGAAGAAACCCGTAACCTCTCCAAAGGAAACTACGCTAAGATTTGTGTGGAACTAAACCTGTCCACAGATCCGCCAGGACAAATTCAGCTCGATCTCGGAGGTTCGAAGCATCCATAGCTGCTAGTATATGACAATAATATTATCTTCTGTAGACACTGCCAGCTAAGAGGACACCTCACCAAGTTCTGCTATAAAGCCCACCTGGAACTCAAGAAGCCAACCCTTCGTAAGTCATAACCCATCAAGCCGGCACAAGAACCTCCTCCAACAACCACCCTCCCTCTTCCTAGCCTCCAACCCCCGCTTACCGAAAGCGAGAACTCCACCACCCCCAGCTTAAACCCCTCTATCAACCAGGAAATCGTGCCCTAAGATTTGCAGGCTATCCCTCTCCACAATCTGTTCGACATCCTCTCAGTCACAGATGAAGATCCCCCACCACCTCCAGAGAAGGAGCATATTGCCGACATCCACACCTCAGAGGCTAACGTATCGGGCATAAAGAGAGCAGAGCTGGAGGCCACAAGCCCGTGCACACCCTCCCTTGAGTACCCATCCCCCCTCGAGGTAGAAAATCACAACAGAAACAACGGCAACACCTCCAAAAACATCTTAGCCATCCTCGGAGCAGACACCGCAGACAGACTCCAGCAAGCCAGGGAAGCAGGTCTCCTAGACCTTTCTAACCCCCTTTGCGCCCTTCTTGATACAGAGTCAGAAGATAGCCCACAGATAGAGAGTACATAAATCTTTACCCATAAACAGAACAAGGAAAGCGCAGGCACCACGACCGAAGCCACAATAGCCCCAAAAAAACCCCATAACAAAAAGAGAAAAAACTCCAAAAAGGCCACGGCCATGACCACAAGATCGGCTACGAAGCTCCACAACCCCCCACCCCTTCCCCCCAATGCTTAATATCCTCTCGTGGAATGTTCGTGGGATTGCCAATAAACCCACCATGAACAGACTTATCAGCCTCAAAACACTTCATCGGAACGACATCCTGATTATGATCGAACCCAAAGTCACAAAAAAAAAACTTAAATCATTCCAACTACAACTCGGATTCCCTTCCGCGATCGCCGGGTGCAACGATATCTAGATCTTCTTATCTGTCGACGTCAAATTTGGCGACTTGCAAGACTCCAGACCAGCTCTGTCCTGCTGGATCGAGCACCCTATCCTTCAGCACAGATCCCTTCTATCAACTGTGCATGGCAGTTGCGACATCAACGACCGCAAGAGGCTTTGGGACACCCTGATGGATACTCACCTTCTCCTAAACATCCCCCTGTGGATATGTGTAGGCGACTTCAACACCATCTCTAGCAGAGAGAAGAAGTCCGGGGGCCGGCCCCCACCCCCGTCGGCTATGGCCGATTTCAACACCTTCATTTTTAACACCCACATGTCCTCTATCATGTTCTCCGGCAATGCATTCACTTGGTGCAACATGCAGGAAGGAGCCAGACGTCAATACTCTCGGCTCGATCGAGCTCTAGTGAACAGTCGCTAGGCTGACTTCGGTCTCATATCGAACCTCTCCCACCTGAACACCACTGAATCGGATCACTCGCCTCTTCTGATTGAGATCAGCAGTAATCGCCATCACATCAAGAAAGCTTTTTGGTTCCTAGATTTATGGACCCTCCACCCATAATTCAAAAATATCGTTGCCATCGCTTGGAGCACAGCCGATAACCCTGAACCCCTAGCTCGAGTTGCAGCAAAACTTAAAGCGACCAAGGGAGCGCTCGCGACCAAGGGAGCGCTCGCGACCTGGAGTAGAAACACCTTTGACAACATTTTCCAAGCTATCAAGCTGGCGAAAGATGACGTCGCCCAGGCGGAGATACTGTTCGCAGCGGACAGGTCATCGGAGAACCGCACTGTCCTTCACCTCACTAGAGATCTTCTCAAGTCTCGGCTGAAGATTGAAACTGAATTCTGGAAGCAGAAAGCCAGGCTGGTTTGGGATGCAGAAGGAGATAAAAACTCGAGCTTCTTTCACTCCTGTGTTAGAGGTCGCAGACAACAGTTGAGTCTACACCAAATCGCAGATGACAACGGTCGACTACTCACTGACCACCTGAGCATTCAGTCGGCCGCCACTGAGTTTTACTCCAAAATCTTCACCAAAGACACCATTCACAAGGATGAGGGTTTCCTTGCCAAGATCTCCAACATGATCAGCATTGAAGAGAACGAGCAGCTTCTTAGCCTACCCTCTGCGAGGAGGTCAAGGCCGCAGTTTGGGCTCTAGACGAGCATAGTGCTCCTGGCCCAGACGGTTTCTCCGGGGTCTTCTTTCGCTCTTGTTGGGACATCATCGAACACGACATCCATGAAGCAGCCACGACCTTCTTTCAAGGAGCGATATACTATAAATCCATCTCCCGAGCCAACCTGATTCTCATCCCCAAAAAAGATAACCCGGACACCTTCAAGGACTTCCGCCCTATCAGCTTATGCACATTTACTAATAAAATCATTTCGAAAATCATAGCGACCCGTATGTCTGCGTTTCTCCAGAAAATTATTTCAGAAGAGCAGAGCAGGTTTGTCCCGGGGCGGAACATTACCGACAACATCCTCTTGGCTCAGGAGATGATCACATGCATAAAATTCCCTTCCAGAGGAGGGAACGTGGCTATCAAACTAGACATGGAGAAAGCTTATGACCGTCTGGACTGGTAATTCCTGATTTGGGTACTCAAGACCTTCGGCTTCTCGGAATCGTGGACCGATGTTCTCTTCAGATCCATCAGCAACTCCTGGTTCTCCACCATCATTAACGGGCAAGCCGAGGGTTTTTTCCATGCCAGTCGCGGTGTTAGGCAGGGAGACCCGCTATCCTCCACCATCTTCACTATCACGGCAGAAGCTCTTAGCAGAAACCTCAACAGCTTGGCCAACTCGCTAGGATTCCACCATTTCCACACAACCACCGGATGTCCCTTAATCACTCATCTGGCCTATGCAGACGATATCCTCGTCTTTTCAGCAGGCGACATCAGGTCAGTGTAGGCGGTCCACAGAACGCTTGAGAGATAAACCAGATGCTCCGGTCAGCGGGTGAACCCCGACAAGAGCGTCATCTATACCCATCATAAAGCCGACAGGGATCACTCTGCCACCCTCTTGAATCTGACATCCTTCTCCACAGCCTACCCGTCGTTCACTTATCTCGGATGCCCGCTAGTTTACGGCAAATCCAACTCGGGCATCTTCGACGGACTTGTCAGTAAAATCAGGAAGAAAATTGAGTGATGGCATAACGCCACCCTATCCCCGGGAGATAAGATGATCCTGATCAAGTATGTTCTCCCCTCCATCCCCATTTACACCCTGACAGTATGCTTCCCTCCGAAGAAGGTATTATCCTCTCTTGAGACCCTTTTCTCCAAATTCTTTTGGGGTCATCAAGGAGGTAGAGACAAGCACCACTGGGCCAGCTGGGACTCCATGGCCAAACCCACCAGTGAGGGAGGGCTGGGATTCAGCAGACTTGCGCATATTGTTCACGCTTGTTCCATGAAGCAGTGGTGGAAGCTCCATACGGAAAACTCGATGTGGTCCCGATTCATGAAGGCCAAATATTTTCGGAATTCCCACCCCACGACGGCCACCGCCAACAACCGATCATCAGCCAACTGGAGACGCATTCTATTGGGTCAGAACCTCGCGAAACCCCTCTTGGACATCAACAGCTCAGATGATTCGGGAACGCTTCGCTGGTCCCTGAACCATGGCGGTGATTTTACGTTAGCGTCTACCAGAATGGTGGCGAGAGGGACTGGAGAACCTAACCCTTTCCTCGCACCCTACTGACTGTCCGCCATCCCCAACAAATGGTCCATTCTTATCTGGAGAGTGCACCATAAGAAGCTCCCTACTGACGACGTCCAGACATCCATCGGCTATAGCCTTGCTTCGAGATGCTACTGCTGCTCATCTACGAGAGCTGAAACTACGAAACACATTCTAATCTCAGGCGAACTCGCTTCCCAGCTGTGGGCAGACCTCACTATCAGATGGCCGCTGTACCAACAGGCCGGGGGCTGTAGTGCCCTATCTCGCTCAGTCAATCGGAGGAATCGAAATGCCAACGGTATTCGGACTTAGCCTTGCAACGGCTGCTCGAAGACATCGCTTGTCGAGACGACTTCTCGCTCAGGTGGGGTAGTTTCGGTGAACTCGACTCATCTTTGCCTTCACATAATAAATCTCATGTTTTCAACTTGTACAAGTAGGCTTGATAATAAAAGTGACGAATCCACATAGCTAAAGGGAGTAATCTCGACAGGTCGAATCGAGTTAGAATATGGAAAGGTCCAACGGTCGGCTTAGAGTTGGTGCACGGCGTGCTTTGAAAATGACACTCGGTCCTTCGTCCCGTGGCTTGGAAGAAAGAAAAGTTGGTCTTCGCTACAAGCTAAGAGTTAGCCAAATTCATAGGTGTCGCCCGCATAGATGCTTCATAAAGCATGCACGGTCTCTTCGCCCAAGGCGTGGCATAGCCTCTGCTCGCCGATGGGTTAAGTTGTATTGCACAGCTTGTGGCATAAGTCTAGGCACCCCAAATAACTTGGTTGTTCAAAGTTGAACACATGCACGGCACGTTCCTACGACGCAAGGCTTGACGCAGCCTTTGCTCGTCAAGATGTTGCAGAGTAAGTTAGTCAAGTTATGTTAAGCTATCAGGAGTAGTAGCAAGCACGGTCCTATGAGTTCTACGGCCGGGTATAACCACATAGTCTCACGATCGTAAGGCCCGTCATATAGAGTATGACTTGGGCGGTGGTCTCACATAGAGTTTCAAGTTGGTTTGAGACACGATGGCACAGATTTAGTGTTTTAAGGCACGGGCCAAGGTTGCTCCATTGAGTTTGGAAAGTGTTTCAAATATTTGTTCTTGAGTTGAGTGAAATAATAAGGCAAGAAAGAAGAATGATCGCGACTGGATCGTCGAGGCAAGAAAGAAGAATGCTCGCGACTGGGTCGTCGAGACAAGGTCTCAGATGTGAGAAGTGTTGAACTTAGCCGTGAAAGAGATGGTAACACTAGAAGTAGATTGACTGTGTGAGACTTCAGTTCGAGTCGAGTCTTGCATGGTCATTGGACAACTTGTACAAGGTAAAGTAAACTGTTTCTTGAACGGCAAACCAGGCGGCCCATGGGAACCGTTGCGATAGAGACATTCGTAGCTGTGCTGGATGACCGCACGGGTTAGCGGGGACTTACAGCGGAGCTAGCAATTCACGCTGGCAAGGAGCGTCCATCTAATCAAAAGCTCAAAGGGAGTCCATTATAGCGCTGGGCGCTAGTGACTAGTTCATATAGATGAGTCGGCATAGGCGGCGATCCGTGTGTATGCCTTTGGATTGAGTCGAGTATTGAGTGTAGTATATCAAGGACTCGAGTTGAATGTGTGTGTACAGTTGGAACACAAAATGTTGGGCCTAAGATTTGGCTGCAACGAAGACACCGTGCTTCGGTATGAGATGTGGCGTTGAGTCTTATGTTGTAGGTATATAAGTTGTATAGTTTGGATGTGAGTTGTCTTGAGTTTAAGTCAAAAAATACTGCAAGGCATAGTCGATCGAGTGACACTTAACCCACAAGTCTTGATTGGCTCAGATAATGATTTAGTAGCAAAGGGCCGCGAGGCGGTAAGGGCCGCAAGGCGGCGATATGATTGAGTCTCATTGAGTTACGAGGCATGGCCTCAACAAGGACTTATAGCACGGTCACACGGGAATGGAGTCCTATCGCGTATTTGTGTCTCTGATTTTAAGCCGTAAGGCAAGCATGACTTGATAGGTTAACGTTGTTGGCACGAAAAGGGTCTAGAGGTAAAGTATGAGCTAACGTTGCATTGCAAGCACGAAATGGTCTTGAGACACAAAATAGGCCAAGGCGTCTGTCCTAAAACCGATCCTAAGGAAAGAGTAGAAAGACAATCATAAAAGGGACTATGTTACACACAAAGTAAATTAACGTATTGGTTTTGTATGGGTGGGGGAGGAGCTCATTCCACCAGTACAGTTGAGTACTTACACCCACATAGTTTTCATGTGCAGGCACAGGTAGAACCTCGTAGCGCGGAGCTCGTTTGGATGCGTCGAGGCACGGAGTTCTTTGGCGATTAGAAGCGTGCGGCCGCATGTATTCAAGACTTATACAGGACATAATGTATGGACGTCGCCTTCCAAAGCATCCGCTGGCTCAAGACATGTATTTAGAGATGAGAGAGAGCTGAGTGACTTGTAATGTGAGCTTGAGAGACTTGTAATCTTGGCCTTGCTCCCCGTTGTAACCTTTGTTTCAATATCAATAAAAGAGTGTTTTACAATGACGTGTATTTTGCTTCAAATTCTGTTGCTATTATTCAATGTCTCTGCTTGGGACTTCTGTGCGACGACCCCGTCGCAGCCGCTGAAATCGACCATTATGGAACCCGCCTTGCACGAGCACAACCTAGGCTCGTGCATCATCACGCCTTAGCGAGGACGATCGCTCCTACGGGAGTGGGACATGACATAATGGTATCAGAGTACGGCTTTACGTCCTTGGACTATCGATTGAATTCTTTAACTCCGTTGTTTCCACAAACTCTGAAGTATTGCTTCCGTAAAGTTGATATCGTTGGTGTGCTCTCTCTCAAATGTCCCACGGATGTCCATACAATAAGTCTAACTATTTTATAAAACATAGGAGAACAATTTTTGACAAAACAAAAAGATGGTTCGCGTAAGCACGATTGGCTAAGTCGGGCTGGGCATATACACCAAAGTTGCGTCGAGCTTAGCAAAGTCGAGTGCAGGATTCGAATTGTGTCAGACGAGAATAATTTGGACTTGATTGAGTAAAGTGAGATGACTATCGATAGGGGTGCTATCGATCGACGATAATGTCGGTACGGTATAGATGAGCGTGCTTAAAATTCGAGGAATGGTTCGAACAGAAAAATTTGAAGAAGTCGATTTTGATTTGAATGATAGTTCGAGGATTTGTTGAATGACTTCATCCATGAGTGGTGTATGCGATAGCCTCAGGGATGTCGATCGATCGATTGAGGATACGAGGTGTCGATGAGTCTATCAGAAAGCGTCGCGTGTATGCAAAGTCATAGATTGAGTATCATTAAACAAGTTATAGTCTTAAGATTTGACGATGTACGATTCGAACAACCTAGAAATTGATGCGCACAGAACGTGTATGGGATTGAGGATTATGCAAGTATGAAATACGAAAATGAGCGAGTAGATGAAATCGAATCGAGGAAAAAGTTCAGGTGTAGCAAACGGATGACTTGATCGAAGAAATTGATACGGATCGTATATGAAAAGTTAGCACGACAGATAGATAGCGTGCATAAAAAGTTGAATTTTAAAGTTACGCAAAGACTCTAAGGATTGGATTGAATGTTGCTCGATGATTTGAGTTAGCAAGGAATGATGCAAATTGAGGAAACACGTTGGTCGATGACTTAAGATAAACGGATGAACAATACGTGAAATTGGTTCGAGAAAATTGATGTTGTGAATGATTCGAGGGATAATGATTGAACTTGAACTTGAATGTCGAGGAGATTATCCAGTCGGATGATAGCATCATTCGCACGATTCGAAATTGGTTGCAAAGGAAGATCGTCAAGTTACATATATCGTTGATGGTATTGAGGCGTATCAAATATCGATATACGATAACTCGGGGGTACTCTGACTCGACGAATAACGATCGTACAAATGTTATTGTTCGGTTGGATGCTATACTTAGGATTTTGATTGAGATGAATGTTGGATGAAAATGATCGTGTCTTGATGGTTACGTTGATAGCCACAACGTCGACGATCTTGTCTTGTGCGAGTGCAACTCTAGCCTCGTACATGCGTTGAGTCGGATTTGGGGCGATCATTCCGTATGAGCGCTGACATGGTAATTCATGTCGCAGGAATGATCGAACTCGGAAAATCAGGATGCGGCAACTTTGATTGTCTTGACTTGTCGGTTTGATACGAAGGAAAATTTGAGGATGTTTGGACTTGCGATTGATGATTGAGTAAACTTGAAGATTGAGTAGGTCCAATCCGCACATCGAGAATGAATTAGTCTAGACCCAAAATAAGAGTTACGCCCCGATGAGAATGATCATTCCACGGGAGCGTCGCATGGTAATTTCATGCCCACCGTGGGTAATCAGACTCGCGTGAGATCGAAGCATGGCATATTGTTAAGTCAGACGACCTTGTGATCGATTACGTGAATTGGAATAGATGACTTAGGGAATGTGGAATGTGAAATTTTGGTTTAGCGATGAATCGTGTCATAGCGTGCTTGATTTGAGAAGAATCGATAAGCGAACTATATCGAACGTATTTAAAGGGATAGACTATGCAAGAGGGTTTATTGAACGAGCGATATTGACATGTCGTGGAATTGGTTAAAACGTGAGTGATCGTAGGTTGGCTTTGCTGAATGACTCAGACCCCGTGCGACGAATGTTGAGATGTGTGTAGGGAATCGATGATCGATGTTTAGAAATCGGAGTGATGCGAGCTTGGGTAGAAAACCCCATACCATCGATTTGGTTTGACCTTAGGATGGGGTCAGTGTTGATATCGTTGTTTGGGAACTATGATTCCAATACTGACGGATGACCTTAGCCTAAAGACATAGCCTAGCTGTTAGGCAGACATTCCGGAGCAAACATATAGAAATTGTGGAGGCACCATTCGTGAGTCTCGGTTGGCATGCACGTATATCAGGGACGCTTGAATATATACATGATCCGACTCGAGTGGTAATGGTAGAATTTGCTATCACGAGGCTTGGCTGAAATACATGTATTGTGGGGACGCCTGGAATATGTGCACGATCCAACTAAGTGATACGTTGAATTCAAGTGACATTTAAGGAATGAGAAGTGTCGAGGATTTTGAGATCGTGAGTTTTGAAGAAAGGATTGAGGGTAGCACGAGTGTGGCTCGGATTTGAGAAATTCATAGAGGAAATGTGCGCGAGAGTCGTTGAACATTCGAGTGATAAGTCGATGAGTAAGTGTACTCAGTTAGTTTCGAGGATAAAACTTTTTTTGAGTGGTGTATGATGTAGTACCCCGTCCCGCTCAGTCAATCGGAGGAATCGAAACGCCAACGGTGTTCGGACTTAGCCTTGCAACGGTTGCTCGAAGACATCGCTCGGTCGAGGCGACTTCTCGCTCAGGTAGGGTAGTTTCGGTGAACTCGTCTCATCTTTGCCTTCACATAATAAATCGTATGTTTTCAACTTGCATAAGTAGGCTTGATAATAAAAGTGACGAATCTACATAGCTAAAGGGAGTAATCCCGACAGGTCGAATCGAGTTAGAATATGGAAAGGTCCAACAGTCGGCTTAGAGTTGGTGCACGGCGTGCTTTGAAAATGACACTCGGTCCTTCGTCCCGTGGCTTGGGAGAAGGAAAAGTTGGTCTTCGCCACAAGCTAAGAGTTATCCAAATTCATAGGCGTCGCCCGCATAAATGCTTCATAAAGCATACACGGTCTCTTCGCCCAAGGCATGGCATAGCCTAAGCTCGCCGACGGGTTAAGTTGTATTGCACGGCTTGTGGCATAAGTCTAGGCACCCCAAATAACTTGGTTGTTCAAAGTTGAACGCGTGCACGACACGTTCCTACGACGCAAGGCTTGACGCAGCCTTTGCTCGTCAAGATGTTGCAAAGTAAGTTAGTCAAGTTATGTTAAGCTATCAGGAGTAGTAGCAAGCACGGTCCTATGAGTTCTACGGCCGGGTATAACCACATAGTCTCACGATCGTAAGGCCCATCATATAGAGTATGACTTGGGCGGTGGTGTCACATAGAGTTTCAAGTTGGTTTGAGACACGATGGCACGGATTTAGTATTTTAAGACACGGGCCACGGTTGATCCATTGAGTTTGGAAAGTGTTTCAAATAGTTGTTCTTGAGTTGAGTGAAATGATAGGGCAAGAAAAAAGAATGCTCGCGACTGGGTCGTCGAGGCAAGAAAGAAAAATTCTCGCGACTGGGTCGTCGAGGCAAGGTCTCAGATATGAGAAGTGTTGAACTTAGCCCTGAAAGAGATGGTAACACTAGAAGTAGATTGACTGTGTGAGACGTCAGTTCAAGTCGAGTCTTCCATGGTCATTGCACAACTTGTATAAGGTAAAATAAACTGTTTCTCGAATGGTGACCCAGGCGGCCCATGGGAACCGTTGCGATGGAGACATTCATAGTTGTATTGGATGACCGCACAAGTTAGCGGGGACTTGCAGCGGAGCTAGCTACTCGCGCTGGCAAGGAGCGTCCGTCAAATCAAAAGCTCAAAGGTAGTCCATTATAGCGCTGGGTGCTAGTGACTAGTTTATATAAATGAGTCGGCATGGGCGGCGATCCGCGTGTATGCCTTAGGATTGAGTCGAGTATTGAGTGCAGTATATCAGGGAGTCGAGTTGAATGTGTGTGTACAGTTGGAACACAAAATATTGGGCCTAAGATTTGGATGCAACGAAGACACCGTGCTTCGGTACGAGATGTGGCATCGAGTATTATGTTGTCGGCATATAAGTTGCATAGTTTAGATGTGAGTTGTCTTGAGTTTAAGTCAGGAAATGTCGCAAGGCAAAGTCGGTCGAGTGACACTTAACCCACAAGTCTTGATTGGGTTCGATGATGATTTAGTAGCAAAGGGCCGCGAGGCGGCAAGGGCCACGAGGCGGCAAGGGCCGCGAGGCGGCGATATGATTGAGTCTCATTGAGTTGCGAGGCATGGCCTCAACAAGGACTTATAGCATGGTCACACGGAAATGGAGTCTTATCGCGTATTTGCGTCTCTGATTTTAAGCCGTAAGGCAAGTACAACTTGATAGGTTAACGTTATTGGCACGAGAAGGGTCCAGAGGTAAAGTATGAGCTAACGTTGCATTGTAAGCACGAAATGGTCTTGAGACACAAAATAGGCCAAGGCGTCTGTCCTAAAACCGATCCTAAGGAAAGAGTATAAAGATAATCATAAAAGGGACTATGTTACACACAAAGTAAATTAACGTGTTGGTTTTGTATGGGTGGGCGAGGAGCTCATTCCACCAGTACAGTTGAGTACTGACACCCACATAGTTTTCATGTGCAGGTACAGGTAGAAGCTCGTGGCACGGAGCTCGCTTGGATGCGTCGAGGCACGGAATTCCTTGGCGATTCGAAGCGTGCGACCGCATGTATTCAAGACTTATACAAGACATAATGTATGGACGTCGCCTTCCAAAGCATCCGCTGGCTCAAGACATGTATTGAGAGATGAGAGAGAGCTGAGTGACTTATAATGTGAGCTTGAGTGAGCTTGAGAGACTTGTAATCTTGGCCTTGCGCCCCGTTGTAACCTTTGTTTCAATATCAATAACAGAGTGTTTTGCAATGACTTGTGTTTTGCTTCAAATTCTGCTGCTATTATTCAATGTCTCTGCTTGGGACTTCTGTGCGACGACCCCGTTACAGCCGCTGAAATCGGCCGTTATAGAACCCGCCTTGTACGAGCGCAACCTAGGCTCGTGCGGCATCACACCTTAGCGAGAACAATCGCTCCTACGGGAGCGGGGCGTGACAGGGGCTTCAACGATCTTCTTGCAAATTAGTGAAACTCCAACAGCCACCAGATCATCGCAGCCGCTGGTATTTGGGTTTTATGGAAGATTAGGAACAATTATAGATACGAAGGACGCTTACTCAACTCCCCACAACTGTACAGAGAAGTATGCAGACAAGTTTACAAGGTCAACACTCGTTGTACTCGGGCCACAGCCATACACTTGCGGTAGCGGCTTTATCTACCGTCTTGGGGGTTTTTGGCTCCGGTTTAGTGCGTTCCCCCGTCACTGATCGGCTTCATTGTTTTTGGGGTCTTTCTGCGCGAACCGCGCCTTCTTGTATAGGCTTCGACATTTTGTGCCATTTACATCAATAAAGTGGCACTTTTGATATATATATATATAATATATATATATATTTTATATATATATATATATATATATATATATATATATATATATATATATATATATTTATATATATATATATATATATATATATATATATATATATATATTTCGTAATTTATTTTAATGGTCCAAATAAGTATTATTTTATAAGGATTTTATATATAATATATATTTTCTATTAAATTGATATCCTTAGAATATTTCTAGATTTTGTGGACCAATAAACATGGGAGTTTGCACATATTTTATACACAAAGGTAGACTAGTTATCTATATCCTTGAATTCTATGTGTAAGATTGGAAATATATATATATATAAACAAAAAAGGCTTTATCGATAAAAGGAGAAGCCGAAGCTCGAGGATGGCTTCGGGATATAGCACAGATGGCCTACAAAAACGATAAAGTCGGGAAGGGTCCCGGACGGGACACAAGGACTAGACTACCGACAACATAGCCCAAGCTCGGGACCAGCCCGGGCGGCAAAAAGAAAAAGTGAAGAGCAGAGACGGGTAAAGAGTAGAGGCAAAATCCAATCCTAAGGAGCAGTTAAATCCTTAATTGGGGGTGGGGGAAGCGACCAAGAGTAGTGCACCAAGAGCCGAAAGCTATGGATGTCTGTCAAGATTGGCCAGAATCTTCTAAAGCCGGCCATTGATAGTGTAAAAATAATGGGACTCCTTCATCACCGGTTTCTTTGCGAGTTTGAATGCCAGGTAAGCCTCTATGTCAGATTGTTCACAATGTTGTATGCCTAGCTCAGCGTCGATAGCTTGTTCTTATAGAAGCATAAAAAATCTCAACTGAAGACATTCCTTCGCCAAAGTGCAGAAGATGCAAAAGACTCAGTCTTAGTGCTAAAAAGACAACAGAAGATGTGGAGAGAAGTTCCTTCATTGTCATGTCTATCAAAGTCTAGTACAGACACATCAAGATTATACATAAGGGACTAATTTTGTTCTTCTACAAAGGATTTAGTACAGATTTGCCAGAAGCCTAGAGGGATCTATAAGGGATGCAATCTTCATTGAAGTGCAACCTTCCTTCTTCTCGATACACATGCTGGAGGATTGACATCCACCAAAGCATGTTCTGATATTCTTGTGGTTGCAGCCTCTTAGAAGCGTATCAGTAACCCAGCACTTTGAAGAAGCCAGAGCCTTCAAACAAGAGGCGCATCTACCTCCCTATGCCAACTTCAGAAACAAGATGGTGGTAGGCCCCCTTCCTTTCTTTTATTCCAGAAGCCAGTGTCTGCACTCCAGTGGCACAGCTATCTGCCTGCGCCAATCTCAGACGCACAAGGGTGTCATACCCTTCCTTTCGAAGCCAACGTCTTCACTGTTCAGAGGCGCAGCTACTTACCTGTGTCCACATGAGATGCAGGATGGTGATATGCTCACACCATCTACATTCCCACGACGAAGTTATTTGCTCCGGATCAGAAGCTTAAGTCATATCTCTACAAGAGACTTGGGAACTCCCATCACAACTAATGCAAGTCAACATGTCGCCCCAAAAGCACAGTAACCTCGTCAACCTGAAGCACAAGCCTACTTGTCGCCTACAATACAGTAACTTGTAGCCTGAAAGCGTAGAGGTTCCATCGTTTCTAGAAGCACGGTCTACTCATCGCCCCAGAAGTGCAGCAGCACTTAGTCCTCACTAGAGGCGCAGGAAGCATGGGTCCACCCCAATTGGTTTGTTTAAACCACCTCTTGCAGAGAAGATTGGGATTAAATCATGATTGATATCATATCAGATTGATTTAAATCTTAGACGAGGATCAATTAGACTCCAAATCTAGGATAAAATTCAAAGATTTACTCGGCTATATCCGAGCAAGCAAATCGGCACGCGCCACGTGTCACCTCTTTCGGTTATGTTTATAACCACCAGAGATCTCGTTTGAGGGAAATCTCGATGTCTGCCACGTGTCAGTGCCGCAGAGGTCTACACCGTACAATGGTGGCAGATTCTTTCATATCTCAGGAACCCTAATGCACATCGCATATGTGCTTGGTTCGCTATAAATAGAAGGAGTTCTACTTCCACCAAAGAAGGGGAAAAAGAAAGAGGGAACATTGACAATCGACAATCTTCAAAGGAGCAGCAATCTCCATCCACGAAGAGTCGACCACCCTCATCCACCTATCAACCAGAGAATCAAACAACCATCTTCAAGGGTTCTTTTCATCCAGACAGCCTCTTGATCGGTGACCCCAGAGTCCCATCAAAGGCGCCAGAGAGCTATATCAAGGTTGATTCATCGTCAAATCGTCAATGGAGTAAAGGAGCCACTGTAGTACTCGATCTCCATCGTCACACTTTTCCAAAAACCTCTTCTCTCTGTACTTAGAATATCCTGTTTAGGACTTCCTTCTTTGTACACAGATACCTTATACGTTCAATAAAGCAAAAATTTCGTTCAATCTTTTGTTACGTCGAACAAAATGGTGACTCTGCTGGGGACTACCTTCTCCTCCAACGAGAAGGCGGTGATGCAATCTGATGACAACTTGCTGGGAGATTCTCAAGACATATTGGTTGTACGCTTCGACCAGTAGGCTTTTGAAGATCTCCTCTCTGATAAAAAGTTGAAGACTTCGAAGCGGTTCGTACAACCAAAGAAGACTCGACGTGCCTTGAGGCCTAAGGCGGCTGCAGTCAGCAGCACGATGGCGGGAACTGCATCTCAGGACCCCCTCAAGATCAAGGCCACAGAAAAGATTATGGCTGCTACAGCCTTATCCCCTCGCCCGATCCCCATCCCAAGAAAGCATGGCGAAGAAGATGGTGGTTCCATAGTTGATCTGACGAAGGAACAATGCCAAAGGAAGCGCACACCGGTTCAACCCCTTACGATGGGAGTATTACCGGCAAGGAGATTTGTCTTCGACATAATCACTTTCCCTTCAGGTAAACCTTCGAAGGACTCTGAATACTACTCACCCGCTGGGGGTAGTAGGAAGAGATCCCAGGTGGCTCGTGCTTCGTATAACAAGCGTGCGACACCTGCGACAGACCAGAGGCCCATGTTGACGGTAACATACGCAGCCGACGAAAAGCTATACAAGACTGGCTCTCGCGCTCCGATGCCTCAACCAGTCGAATCTCCATCCCACTGGGGTACTCCTGTGCGTAAGCCAAGCCAGGGGGTACTTCCCATGGAGAGGAAGCCATTCGAGCAGCATTTCCGCATGAGCGACATGAGGCTTCCTCGCCAGACCTGCTCTGACCGTGCTTACATGCAGCTTCCCTGCATGTACAATGGGAGTGCTATAACAGCAGAGCCAACCCTCTCCCAAGCGGAAGAAGAATCTGTGGCGTAAGATGTACCTAAATCAAGGCACCCTTGCATCTAGATTACCATCAACTGTCGTTGTCAGCAGACGGCTGCACCATCGTCGAGCAGGCGCTCCGTCTTTCAGAGACCCTACTCCACACCGACTCCACGCCAGAGGCCTAATAGGGGGTCGGTGAGACATAGAGAAGATGAGTCCCGTATTGTCGCATGCTACGTGGTGCAGGGTTCCAGAGCTTTCAAGGAGCCTTCCTAGAATCTACCCATATCGGTGGCTAAACCGAAGAGAAAGTCAGAGAATAACAAAGCTAAGGTACTCGATGCAGGTGTGTTCCAAGGCACTCGTTCCAAATCTGCATTGGGTGCCTTGTTAAAAACTAGGGGTAGCCAGCCTCCTACAATGCACAATAACCCGGTGTTCTAATCTGACGAGGCACAATACGACACGAATGTCTCTATTGGCGTAGCCAGTCACCAGACCAGGGGTAGCAACCATACTGAGTCCGAAGAAGACCACAATCTTACGGTATATCCTCAAGACAGTGAGACTCAGGCGTCTGAGCCAGAAAGTGAAGGATCCACGGCTCCCTTGAGTCACCCTCACACTCGATCTGTGTTCATGGCCGACGGCAATAAGGAAGACAACAACAAAGCTCTCAGACGTATCGAAGTCCTCGAGACGAAGTTAGATACGCTGACGGACACCATGAAGACCCTGTCCTCGGTCATAATCGCCCTCAAGAGTAGCATGGCTCCCACTGCCTCTATACCTGCGCATGATCCGCCAACCAATGACGAATCCAGCAGGCTTTGTAATTCCTCCGTCAGAATGGCAAGCAATCCTAACCTAGGAAGCAGAGGTCCGAGACACCATTGACGCCCACGACATCCAGAACGTAGGACGTCTCAAAATCTAATGGTAGTTCTACTACAACTTCTTTGGATAAAAAGATTTGCTACCGACGGCCGTCTCAAGCAAACAGCAGGATCGTTAGGAGCCGAACATCGGACAAGCAAAGCCATTATTGAAGCATCTGAGTCTTCTCTTGAAGGAGGTCAGTCCTTTATGTAGGCTGTTCGCATGTTCCAAGCATGAGCCAGACATCGGTCAGAAGGAAGCTTACAAGTTAAGCTAAAGCTCCACTCTATGACAGATAGTAGTACTGCGAGTGACCAAAAGAACGTGACTCTGAACCTTCTCTGCTAAACAAATTCATGATCCCGACAAAGACGCAAGGGGCTCCAATATCAAGAAGCCATCAGGAGCCCATGCTCTAAAATGATGACTCAGGACCATTAATGCTAAGAGCTAGGCGTGACACCAGCCATCACCCAGCTCGTATAGTCCTGACACGTGTTCATGCTTCTGTTCAAAGTATCCCAATCTTGACTTATGTTCGGAACACTTTGAAGGAGGTCTTGTAGAAGCATGAAAAATTGCAGCTAAAGATATCCCTTCGCCAAAGCGCAGAAGATGCAAAAGACTCAGACTCAGTACTAAAAAGACAAAACAGAAGATATGGAGGGAAGTCCCTTCATTGTTATGTCTATCAAAGTCTAGTACAGACACATCAAGAATATACATAAGGGACTAATTTTATTCTTCTACAAAGGATCTAGTACAGATTCGACAGAAGCCTAGAGGTATCTGCAAGGGATGCAGTCTTCATTGAAGCGCAGCCTTTCTTCTTCTCGATACACATACTGGAGGATTGACCTCCACCAAAGCATGTTCTGATATTCTTGTGGGCGCAGCCTCTCAGAAAAATATCAGCAACCCAACACTTAAGAAGCCAGAGCCTTCAAACCAGAGGCGCAGCTACCTTCTTGTGCCAAAATCAGAAACAAAATGGTGCTAGGCCCCCTCCCCTTCTTCATTCCAAAATCTAGTGTCTGTACTCTAGTGGCGCAGCTATCTGCCTGTACTAATCTCAGACGTGCAAGGGTGTCATACCCTTCCTTTCGAAGCCAATGCCTTCTCTGTTCAGAGGCGTAGCTACTTACCTGTGTTCGCATGAGGCGCAGGATGGTGATATGCTCACACCACCTCCATTCCCATGGTACAGTCATCGGCTCCGGATCAGAAGCTTAAGTCACTTCTCTACAAGAGACTTGGGAACTCCTATCACAACCAATGCAAGTCAACATGTCGCTCCAAAAGCATAGTAACCTCGTCAACCTGAAGCACAGCCTACTTTTTGTTTACAGCACAGTGACTCTGGTAGTCCGAAACACAGCTTCATAAGTTGCTCTACATGCACAGAAGTCTCATCGTCATTCGAAGTCAAGTCCACTCGTAGCCTGAAAGCGCAGAGGTTCCGTCATCTCCAGAAGCACGGTCTACTTGTCGCCCAGAAGCGCAGCAGCACTTAGTCCTCACCAGAGGCGTAGGAAGCATGGGTCTACCCAAATTAGTTTGTTTAAACCTCCTTTTGTAGAGAAGATTGGGATTAAATCATGATTGATATCATATCCGATTGATTTAAATATTAGACGAGGATCAATTAGACTCCAAATCTAGGACAAAATCCTAAGATTTACTTGGCTTTATCCGAGCGATAAAATCGGCATGCGCCACATGTCACCTCCTTCGATTATGTTTATAACCACCAGAGATCTCGTTTAAGGGGAATCTCGATGTCTGCCACGTGTCAACGCCGCAGAGGCCCGTACCGTGCAATAATGGCAGATTCTTTCATATCTCAGGAACCCTAATGCATATCGCATATGTGCTTGTGTCACGCCCCAGTACCGAAATACGGAGACGGACTAGGCCAGCTACTCCATATGAGGTACGTAACGTCATACGGCGATCGTGGCTGTCGAGAGACTAGGGGGTACATGCTACAATCAAGTCTCCTATGGTCCCACAGAGTTCTATATCTCAATCAATCAAGTCACATCAGCAATTAAATGAACATTAAAGATAAAGCAGTAAGGCGTCCCCGACGCTTCATCAAAATGGTCATGAGAGACTAGCTTTATAATTTAGCTATCTCAGAGAGTCAGAAGTACAAAATTATACACAGCTGCAGTCTGTTTAATTACAATTATGTACTGACATAAAATATCGAGTAATCCGGCTAACAGGTGCCGGTGGCTAAACGCCACAAAAAGTATAAGCAGGAGTGGTGGAGAAGAAACCCACTCGAGTCCTCGGACCACCATGCTCCTAGTATGCACCATGGATGTCAGGAAGGAAGATCGTGTCCTCCGGCTCTGCTACGAGATCTGGCCAAACAAAACCAGCGGGGTCAGCCCCGAATAGCAAGTACCGCCAAAGGGACACAAGAGTTAAGATTAAAAACCCAGCTAATAGAATGATTGATAATAGTAATACTTATGCTACTATTATAGAGTAGCACAACATCTTCGAACCCATATGGCACCCTTACAACCAAACAAGGACAAAAGGTGCCACATGGAGTCGGGACGTGTCGTACTCTATAACTTTCACATAAGTTAAACGGTATAAACAAGAAAATCTCCTGATCATGACTTTGGTCGATAGCCTATCGCAGCACAATATCCAACCCAACAATCAAACAAGAACATGGGTTGGATCTTGTACCATGATAGACCATGTTCCTCAGTCATTCACAGAAGTTACACTTCACAACCATAATAAGTCTTCCGTTCATAACTTCGGTCCACAGCCGGTCATAGTACGATAACCAACCCAACAATCAAACAAGAACATGGGTTGGATCACGTACCATGACAGTCCGCTTCCCTCAGTTATTCACGGAAGGTAAAAGGACACAAGCAAGTCATTTTTACGGCCAATCAAGCCTACGAGTTTCTAGTGGGACGAGGTTATCCTCGCATCATGTTATTTAGAAAATCCTCAGATCGTATCTTTCCAGCAAGGCTAGCTAACCCAGGGGTTCACGTAGACAGGTATGATTGAGCACAGGTCCCTCGTAAGGCCACCTTGCTAAAACATATAATATATAGCAGGAATTAATCGGATGCAGTCATCCACTCGTTGCAGATGACACAGTATCCGTGGAGACCAGCCGGCGCGTCGAGACAATATCTTAAGGCGGCTGGTGTAACATGATCTCGAGATTTTGCCCTCCCCATGCATCTAGTATGTTTAGTTGCCTAATTTAACCCTAGGTGAAATCTTGGACTCACATGATGTAGCCTGCATGATTATCCTCCTAAAGTCGTACTTTAGTACGAGTACCCCAAAGAGGATCCATGTCAATCAGTATGTCAACATGTGCTACCCTCCTTAGTGTAATACATCATTGCAAATACGCCATGTGGAGTTACGAGTCATTTGTCGAGCATGAACAAGAACTGGGACATTCAGGTACATGTATCGGGTAGGAACACTTTGTTCTCCGGGGTCACATTAGTGCTCATATCATGCTCGGGACAAAAGGCGTAAGGATATAAAATGGACATATAATATCTGATAAAATATCAAAAGCGTACGCACAAAAGCACGCACGCTCAAGGGGAGCTGCGTACGTGAAAAGTCACGCAGGCTCACTCAAGGCAGCGTACGTGAAAAGTCACGCAAGCTCACTCAAGGCAGCGTACGTGAAAAGTTACGCAGGCTCACTCAAGGCAGCGTACGTGAAAAGTCACGCAGGCTCACTCAAGGCAGCGTACGTGAAAAGTCACGCAGGCTCACTCAAGGCAGCGTACGTGAAAAGTCACGCAGGCTCACTCAAGGCAGCGTACGTGAAAAGTCATGCAGGCTCACTCAAGACAGCGTACGTGAAAAGTCACGTAGGCTCACTCAAGGCAGCGTACGTGAAAAGTCACGTAGGCTCAAGGGGAGACACGCTTCCAACAGGAAGCGTACTCAGGGCTGCGTATGCAGCGCTAAAGAGCGTACGCAGCTCAGTGTGCGTAAGCTAAGCAGCTCGACACACTGCTCTCTGTCTTCTCCAAACAGCAAGAACACCATGGTTGAACCCAAAGCTTCAAAACATCACAACTTGGCCATCCGAACTCCAAATCCGGATTTCCAAAGTTTCATCTTGGATGAAATGGAATTCTTTTCCACATGGAAGCATCAAAACCCACAAAACCCCAACAAAAATAGATCAAGACCAAGGAAATCCGAAAATGATTAAAACTTAGATCTACAAAAATCAAAGCTTCAAAATAGAAATTTTTAAGTTCTAAACTAGTATAGATTGAGGAGAAGAACATGTTTTGGCAAATAGTTTTGTAAGAAATCATTGACAAAATTATGGATCCATCTCTTGAGCAAGTTGGTACTTGCCTTGGTTAGTGGAGGAAATAAATGAGAGGAAGTAAATGAGAGGAGAGAGAATGAGATGAGATATATATATAAAGATCTTGGACCCATGGGTTCATGATGAACCAAAGGGTTCATGATGAACCATTGGTGAACCAAGAATAGGTTACCCAAATGAGCCAAAACTGTAGGCCCAAATGCAAAAAATAAATTAGAAAATAATATTTTGTCGAATATTTTTGGGAAATGCATGAAGAAATACTGCATAATAAATATCGTATAAATTTAAGGTAAATATAATTTATCGGTTTACGTATTAAAATACGTATTCCAGGATTGGGGAGTGACAGCTTGGTTCTCTATAAATAGAAGGAGTTCTACTTCCACCAAAGAAGGGAAAAAAGAAAGAGGGAACATTGACAATCGACAATCTTCAAAGGAGCAGCAATCTCCATCCACGAAGAGTCGACCACCCTCATCCACCTATCAACCAGAGAATGAAACAACCATCTTCAAGGGTTCTTCTCATCCAGACAGCCTCTTGATTGGAGACCCCAGAGATCCATCAAAGGCACCAAAGAGCCATATCAAGGTTGATTCATCGTCAGATCGTCAACGGAGTAAAGGAGTAGCTGCAGTGCTCGATCTCCATCGTCATACTTTTCTAGAAACCTCTTCTCCCTGTACTTAGAATATCCTATTCAGGACTTCCTTCTTTGTACACAGATACCTTATACGTTCAATAAAGTAAAAAGTTTGTTTAACCTTTTGTTACGTCGAACAGTTCTATCTCCAGTATTCTAGCCGTCATCGTTTCACAGTAATTAGGTTGTCCAATAAGGGTTCCAATGTATTCGTACTCCTTGACTACCTTTTTTCGGAGAGCGATTAGTGGCAATCCGATCAAAGAAATCCTACAGGAAAGGCGGAGTATCACTGATCTTAGCTAAAATGGCCGAGGTATGGGTGACGTCTGGTGTCCTAATAGGATCTGAAAGGGGAGGTTTCGGGTGCCTGGGGGTCGAGTGAGCGACGTCCTGGACAACTGCATCCTCCACAACATCTTCCCCCTCCGTTTCTTCTTCTTTAAATTCTTCTTCAACTTCTACCCCATCGTCAGAATCATCGTCGTATACCTCTTCCTGCTCAGCATCAGAAGAAGGTGAGCGAGAAGGTTGGGACTCCTAGTAGTCGTTGGTGGGTTCTACGACAAGAATATCAAATTTGTTGATTAGTGCTATGGCTTCATATTTCTTGGGGGGTAATTTTGACATTTGTTACGGGTTGCACGAGGAGCTGACACTGGTCCCCGGGCTAACAGCAACAGCTAGAACATCATCCTCTACTGAAACTACCTCCCCCATAATTGGCGGGTCCGTCGACTCAGCCTGGGAGACGGTGGGAACCGTAGCGAGGGTGTCAAATTTATTGGAAAGGTTGAGTGTTGGAGGGGTTGTCGGGTACGATGATCCCTTTCAGGGATGCGAGGTCTTGACTGTGGGGTCCAGCTCTTTCATCAAACCTGATGTGAGAGTTAGGCAGTTGTAGAAGTGGTGGATGATGGCTGGATGATTTTTTGCTACTTTGGTTTAGTTGAGAGGGTACGACCCTCCGAATCACTTTTTTATTTAGTTCTGGATGTGCACAAAAGTAGTGCTCGGTGGGGTAGCCTCTCTTGTGGAAGTGTTTATAGAAAATACTGTTGTTGTCGTATTTAATCTATTGCGTGTGCATCCTATCGTCGAGCGTAATCTGAATGGAGTTAGGGAGATCCTTCGACACGTCGACTTCAATACACACTTTAGCGTAGTTAGCTTTGGTAAGATTTCGAGTTTCGTACAAGATTCCACTTGCAGGAGATTGACACCGTAAAAATTTGGAAGGAGTTCGTCGAGACGCAGTCATGTCTCACCATGGCAGTAAAAGAAAGGGCCAGCTGGGACTGGTGACCGATTGAGACACGCCCCGCCAGCTGACTGGGGGTGGTCTCCTAAAGGGTGTAGCACGAAGTGTAGGACAGATGGGGCTCGATTGACACACCCAGGAGATAGCCTGCACCTAACAAGTCCCCTGCTCCACATGGGGGAATCGCCGAATTCGGAGAGGTGGCGCTCAAAGGCTAGGTGCTAAGGGGGGAGTGGTGGCGCCAATGTGGGAGCAGAAAAACGGTACTAGCGTAGGGGAGGCCTGCACCAAAGTCCCACCGCGCATGGAACCTGCAGGTCCGCCTAAAAAGCACCAGGGATGACTGCGACAGGATGTCCACGCTCCTCAGAAGAAGAAGGTGGCGCAACGCTGAAATTAGAGTTGACTAGGAAGCCCGTAGGTCCAAGACCAGGGTGCGCGCTATAGTCCGCGCCAAATGGGGTGTGGCTACCAGAAGGCGCCAGGGTAGGGTAGGGACCTGTACTAGTACAAGTAGGCGCAACGCCAAAGACTGGGCCAGATGAGCTCATGGCCATGTGCGCCAAGTCCTGGCAACAGCCAGCTGGCGGCAAAGAGAGCGCGCGCCAGTCAAAAGGACCACGCAAGGAGAGGGGCACAGGAAACAAGGTTTCAGAATGGGGCGAAGGGTTTGAAATTTGAAAAGCTTCCCTCCTCGACGATCGAGCCTGCACAGAAGGAGCAGTTTCAGAGGTGGGTGGGTGACCGCCAGCTGTCCTCCGGGCCGGTGTAACAACCCGCTCGGCGAAACCAACCGGCGCCGCGGCTAAGTAAATTATATATATATATATATATATATATATATATATATATATATATATATATATATATATTTATATATATATATATATATATATGGGAGAATTTATGGAATGCCCAAAAACTAAAAAAGTTTTATGTAAAACCCACCGGTAAAAAAACTTTCATCGCGTGCCCAGAATTAGAGAAACTTATCCAAAGCGGGTTCCAAATGACCCTTTTGCCCTTCCTTTTAATTTATTGAAAACACCCACGAAACTGCTCTTAAAAAATGTTTCGATACTTCATCTTCTTCCATAAGCTGCTCACTTTCGAATCTAGGTTTTCTCCTCAAAAATCTTCAAAAACTCGTCGAAAAATTTCGGAAAGACCGAGACAAACGGCAAAAGTGCTAAAATGGAGGTCCAAACATCATTTTTTTGCGATTCTAAAATTTTGGAAGGCCATCTAACGGAGAAACAGTTACTTTCAGTCTCCTCGACGATACGCTCATTTTGTGACAAACGGGACCTCGTTTCGACCTCCCAGTCAAAAGTTATGGCCCTCCAAAGTTTCAGCTAACCATAAAATGCAGGAGAATGGCCATTCTCCATGTTAGAACACAAAAAATGTTAATTTCGCATGAGGGTGGTCATTCTCCGTGTTAGTAACATGGAGAATGACATTCTCCGTCTTAATTTACACGGAGAATGACCATTCTTCGTGTTAGTAACACGGAGAATGACATTCTCCGTCTTAATTTACACGGAGAATGGTCATTCTCCGTGCTAAATTACACGGAGAATGACCATTCTCCGTCATAATTTAGACGGAGAATGGCCATTCTCTGTCTTAATTTATACGGATAATGCCATTCTCCGTGTAATTTAGCACGGAGAATGCCATTCTCCGTGTAATTTAGCACGGAGAATGGTCAAGAATGACCATTCTCCGTGTTAGAAACACGGAGAATGCCATTCTCCGTGTTAAATAAAACGGAGAATGACATTCTCCGTGTTAAATAAAATGGAGAATAACCATTCTCCGTATAATTTAGCACGGAGAATGGTCATTCCAGTGTTAAAACGCAGGAGAATGGACATTCTCCGTCATTTTTTACAACGAAGAATGGTCATTCTCCGTCTTTTTCGACACAGAGAATGGTCATTCTCCGTGATATTAACACGGAGAATGACCAATCTCGTGTTAACATGGAGAAGAATGATCATTCTCCGTATTAAAAAAGACGGAGAATGACCATTCTTCGTGTTAAAACCACGGAGAATAGCTATTCTCCGTACTAAAATGACGGAGAATAACCATTCTCCGTCACTTTACCACGGAGAATGGCATTCACCGTGTTAAAACCCATAGAAAATTGTCATTCTCCGTGGTTTTTAACACGGAGAATGCCATTCTCCGTGGTTTTTAAAACGGAGAATAGTCATTCTCCGTCATTTTAGCACGGAGAATGGTCATTCTCCGTGGTTTTAACACGGAGAATATTTTTTTAGAAAATTTTTGTCAGAAATAAAGAGTTTCATTCTTCTTTCAAAACGATGATAATCCTAATGGAAAAGAAGAAGAAAGATCTTCTCTCCACAATTGACCTAATCGTCGGAAAACTTCAAATGTCTCCACGATGAAGATGATGATGATGGTGATGATGATGACGAGCGATGATCTGAGTTCGAATGAAGAAAAGCACATCGAACTACGAATGATCTTTGTGATCTCTGCTGAAGATGAGAGCAATGGAATTCAGATTTCTCGTGAAGAAGAAGAAGACGAAAATCGTAATCCAGATATGAGTTTTTTGAATTCAAATACATATAGATGACCAATTCGCGCAGAGGGATAGTTTCGGTATTATAAAAATAGCAGTTTCCAGCGGGTGGCATCTAAAAGGGAATCTTAGAATATTTAACGTGAAAATACTTAATTCTGGGTATTTCATAAAACTCATCCAACGGGTGGGCATTTCATAAAAGCCCACCCCGAAATTGGGTTTCTCAGCAATTTCTAGTATATATATATATATATATATATATATATATATATATATATATATATATATATATATATATATATATATATATATAACCACTGGTTGGTTGTTTTGTTATGTTTCTATAAATATTTCATATACTTATTACATGTGTGTACATATATACATATAAATATAAAAATATATATATTATTAAGTTTTTTAGGATTATTTGGGCAGTTATACCTACATATATATATATATATAGACACACACACACACACACATACACACATATATAGAGATAGACTACTAAAAAAACTCGTGATATTTCCTAACTGCTCTGTTATAGCGCTATTGTGTGTGTGTGTGTGTGTGTGTGTGTGTGTGTGTGTGTGTGTGTGTGTGTGTGTGTAAACATAGGAAATCCTAATATTCTCTACAAACCCTAATCCCAAGCCACCCCGCCACCTGGGCGACCTCGCATGCCCGTCGCGCCACCGGCGGCCGGCAGTAGCGCCGCGCACAGCTGCACATGGGAGAACAACAACAGTCGCAACAACATCGTTAGGCAGCGACCCCTCTGTCTTCCAGGTACAACTACCAACTTCTTGATTCGTTATTCTTCAAACTACAAAATCCTACGCGTAGCTTATATAACCATTTATGTGACCCTTAAATTAGATTCGAAAATACTCGACTAGATTTCTCAAAAAATCGATCCACAAATTAACCCAAAAACTGTTTTGAAAAACAGTTTAGAAACAGTTTATGTGCCCCTGTTCGAGGATCGATTTCGATCAACTCGTACACAACTTTTTGAAACTAATTGAAGACAGTGGTAGTCAACCTATAGGGATTAACAAGCCATTTTGTAGATTGTGATTTGATCAACTATTCGTCAAGAAAATCGCATCCCAAATTTGCCCAAAAATAGTTTTTAAAATAATAAAATTTTCAATTTTTTTACCGATACGACGTGTACCCCGATAAACCGGGCGATGTGGTCACAACACATAAGCATAGAAAGATGCATATGGATGTTGATGACATATAAAATTTAACGAAACTCAATTTCGTTGTGTGTGCTCGACAGAACTCAATTTCGTTGCGCGTACACGACGAAATCGAGGCGTATCGGTCGAGATAACCCATATCGGCCTATTTGCAAAGTAGCCCATAATTTTGTGCACGTTCGTCATCTCGAGACAAAACTTGCGCTAACATGATCGTGTTGATTTTCTGGTCCTGTGAGCCAAGTTTGCTCTGATTCTGAGAAGGTCGACCAGAACGCTATTTTGGTGGGCCCGCGACCCGATCCAAAGGGTGAATTTGTGCACGGCCCATCAGAATCTAATTTTAGACATACAGTTGGGTTCGTATCGTCAAAGAAAACCCGTAGACATATAGTTTGATGACTTTAGAGACCATAGGCTCTAGCACATTTTTCGGTGCAAAGCGGGTCCAACGGCGGACACTATTTTGACCTGAAATTATCGTTTTTTCCCTGTATCCAGAATTGGACTTATGAATAGTAAAACTTAGACATTTCTTTTTGACAAGAACGTTTGTGATATTTATTTTAGCATCCGGAGACAATTGCGGGTGTTTGACTCTTGCAGCTCACTGAGTGGTCGGTGTTGTTGGTGTTGTTTGTTTTGTGTGCTACCCCTAAGCCAACTAGACTATTCCGAACGCAATGGTATTATCGGTTTTACCAGAAAGGACCATAGACGAGTACATTTTTGATAGTTTTCATATTTGATAACTTCTATGATTCGTGTATTTAGTATTGTCTTACATTGATGTTCTGTTGATTCTTGACACGATGGTTACACGATGTAGTATGTATGGATTTCTTTCATGTTATATTTCGTGATTACTATGTTCGTGTTCATGAACCGTTTGGATCCATTAGTACTAGTCAGGCGAGGAGGTACATTACACTACACCAAAATAGCTAATTAGGAACACTAGGTGTATTTCAATCTGGAACACCTAATTAGTGTGCCTAGGTTTCGAAACGGACAAAAAGTGTGCCAAAATAAAAAAAATATTCCAAATATTACTTTTTTAATTTTTAATAAAAATTATTTAGTCTGAAACACATATAAACCGTTCCAAAACCATTTGAAATAATAAACATTTAGTTCACGTGATCTTAAAACAGCGTCTAGTCCATTTTCACACATACTCCCCTCCCCAAATCTCTTCTCTGGCCGGAGTGAAAAACCACAGAAAAAACCCCAAATGTCTCCTCTGAAACCCTAATCCATCATCTTCTTGTCATTCTCCTCTCCTAGAGATAAGAGAACCCCAAAATCTCTTCTCCTTCTTATAAATCCTAAACCCTAACTCGTCCCAAATACTAAACCTAGAATCATATCCTGCCACTTTCAATGAAGGTGGAGAAGAACTGAACAGCCTCGAGGTCAAAGAGCTCGAAGGAGTCCGTGAGTCCAAGGACGCCGAGAACAACCTCGATGTCGAAGAGCTCGCGTGCTTCGCTGTCGACGAACACAACAAGAAGGAGGTCCCTCCCCCATCTCCATCTCCTAATTTAAGGTTTTCTTAATTCTTTCATGTTTGGATCATGTGCTTATTTCTTTCCATGGAAGTCGACCAGTTCATCCATGGATGGATGATCATGAAACTAGGATTAGGGAAGTATTGATCCCGGCAGGCTTCTCTATTTGTGTCCTGATGCGGGTTAACTTCACGAAGAAGAGTGTCACTCTTACCTGAATTTCGAAGAGCTTCTAGTGCTTCCAAAATATTAGCCATTGAAGAACAATTGAATTCTCTTTCACGTACAGAAGAATCTGAGTCATTACAGATATCTCTCTAGCGTTAGAACATTTTTGTACAAGAATATTGCATGTAGCTTTGTCAGGTTGGATGCCAGAATCTTGCATTTTGCTCATTATTTCAAGTGTAGCTTTAAACTTGCCTGAGATTGATTAAAAATGTTAGAGAATTATAGAGTTAAGATACAGTATGACCAAAACACCTGTATGGTTAATTTTTTACAACAAAAACAGAAGTATGAAAGGTACTTAGGAATGTTGTAAATCTGATCCTAAGTTTGTTTACTGGTGAACCTTTACCTATTTCTCAACAATGAAAACCAGGAACTTAATACCATAACCCCATTGCTAGAAGGAGTTTCAATAGAATAATGAAATGGACTATAGCTGCAAGCAAGTACCAACATGAGAATATGGAGAAGACAAATAGCAATGACAAACGATAATAATAAACTGCTAATAAATAACAATAGCTACAACTGTGATAACTGTTATTTGCTCTCTGTACACTTATAAGTAATAACTGATGTTATTGTTAGTTTATTACCAATATTTTCTCTCTATACACTTATAAGTAATATTGTCGATCAAACTAATGGAGATAAGCTAATAAGTTCTTCAAATGTCAAGCTTTTACAAGAAAAGCAACAAATTCACTCTATAAATTTTCGAATAGTTCGTTGGATTTTACTTGTTGACAATAGGGTGACATCATCTTATCGAGGATGGTCCACGTTCTACTAGGACAAAGAACCAGATATGTGTACATTAAGATACAATAAGCATTTGGCAAGAATGCCACATTTATACATCCAACATCTTTAGAAGTCCCCTCCCTTTCTAAGTTACAAACAGAAAAAAATCTTAGGAACAGGTTCACTTCCAAAAGTAATTATCACACACTATCGATGATTGGGCTCTCAAGTGCTGATGCAGCCATTTCCATATGGCTAAGTAAACAAGCAAATATCTTCTGCTGTAGTCCATCGATGGCCTCCAATGAACCAACTAGTTCATGTCCTGCCTCACTTTTTACTTGATCTAGCCAATCACTAGCATGCTTAAGCTGTGACAATGCGACTGTGATCTTCTCATTTGCTGCTTTAGAGCGTTCACCGATCTGTCCTGTGGCGTTCTTCTTCATGCTGGCATTGACCTGGAATTCAGAATCAATTGCGCCTTCTAGGTACCTCAAGAACCACAAGTAGAATTCTTTCGTGAGAGCTGACCTTACTTCATCGATCTCCTTGACACTGTTCCCTCTTGCCCACTCTAGCTTCTCATTACTGCCAGGCTCCTCTGAGAGCTGTGAAGGATTTAGAGCACTCCTACTGTCCATTTCTGAGCTCTTCCTGCTATTTTTCTCTATTTCTGAAGGTGGCAGTTGTTCACTTAGAGCACTCCCAATTTCAATGCTCAAATAATATATATTTCATTTGCATGGTTAGTGCTTGCTACAATGGTAGAAGTACATGTCAATAATGAACCTGATAATGAGCCGGCAGGAATTGGTCACAGGACTAAACTCCCTAGTCACCTCCTTTCTCCTGGTGTCAAAATTATAGAACTTACTCAACTTAGACATCATTAAAGAACTATCCAAATCTAAATCTACAAGAGCCAATCAAGTTAGAAGTACCCCTACATTCAAAGCCATGTCCTCTGTATGAGCAGAGATGTTACCTATCATTCTGAATGACACATGCAAACTGAATACTTTGCTAATGATTTCAGGGATAAGCTTCAAGGATATCTGACTGAAATGTTGTGCTTTGGAAGATGTAGATTCTGAATATGAATAAGAAAGCATAAATTTTCCACCAAATAAGTAATGAAACACGAAGATGACAGTCCAAATAAAAAAATAATAACATGGATAAGCAACACTTGTTAATCATAATCTAATGCCTGAAGAAAGCCTCGGAAAACTAACACAAAACTTGAAGAATTAAATAACTAATTGGTTAAAGCCAACAAATACATAAATTGTGGCTAGTCAATTTCAGCTTAAGTGGACGCACAAACTTATCAAGAGACACAACGAATTAAATAACACTGGTAATAAACACCGGAATTCTTTAAGGTGCAATGTATCAATCATACCTTCTTGATTCAATCCATAAATAAATCTAGACAAAGAGTTTTCGAAAAACTGAATTAATATATGATGAGAAGATTTTAGCCCAATGGATCAGCTAAATTCCCTCTTTCCTTTATTTATGTTAGCTAAAAACATATCCATTTTTACAGCAACAATCCAGGTTCATTTAAGTTAGCTAATAATATATCCATAGTTGAAGCAATAGCCAGGTTCATTTTTACTGTAGCAACCAAGGTTCCTTTGTCAGCATTCATTATTAAGTCCCCTATGTTTTCATTATTATGATTCTTTTTGTAGTTTGCAATTGTTTCTTATTATACCATGTTTGTCTATATTGTAGCACACATTTTTGTGGCTCGTTGGATGGTCTCTTCTACATATACCAGCAGTTAGCGGGAAAGGAGGCTATAAGGTCTCTTCTGAAGATTCAATGCATTTGGTTGATGCATTGAGGTGATCTTTTTGAGTAATTCATGCCATTTCTCCCTACCTTTATTGGACACAATTGTTTATCCCATCCTTCTTGTTCCTGAATTTTGGTTAAGTATTCAGGGAGGCAGTGCTGTCCAAAAATTTACCCTATTTCTAAAATAAAAATATACACCTTTGTGGATTCACTTGCTGGTAAAAATCTTTCAAGACATATTTACTCGATGGCTAGAGTTGATTCCATGACAGGGGCAAAGGATATTGTTAGGAAAGAAGTTCCCAAATTACTAGAAAATTTTGATTTAATGAATATGTTGGTATACTAACTAAATTATATTTCCCTTCTAATAAATTTGTTTGATGAACTGTTATATTTTGCTATATGGCTCCTAAAAAGTCAACTAAATTATATTTCCCTTCTAATAAATTTGTTTGATCAACCTGTAACTTTTCTTTTTAACATGCAGCTCCACTTCATTTATCGAGGCTAGTAGCCTTTTCATGTGTTGAATTTTTTTCCTGGAAGGTATGCTTTCTTTACCATTATTCATTTTTTTTGTTTGCAGTGAGGTCACATTATTTTCTAATCTCAGTTACTTTTGTAACAATTAAAATAATTTTAGTAATAGACCTTTAAAATTTTAGCTCTTCTCTAAAGAAGGAAAAGGAGGCCATTGAAAAGTTAGGGGCTGATGCATTTCTTGTCAGCAGTAACCCTGAACAAATGCAGGTAAGCATGCTGTTGACCTATGGAACTCTTATTACATTCATAAAGAAAATAATTTGGATGATTGCAAAGTTGCATCGTTTGTATAGTTCAGCAAAATTAGTCATAAGCTTGTCAAGAATTGATAAAAGTTTTAGAATACACTATGGATGCACATATTTACTTGAAAAGAGCAGTGAAGAGGGGTGTGCTCTGCTAAGAAATATACAGAGACACAATTTTCAGACACCATTTGGTTGTATTTATTGTTTTCGGAATGAAACCATACAAGAGGCATGCTTTGCTTTCTTTTTATTTTTGGATATAGAATGCTTTATTTCCTGGTTGATTGGTTTGCTGAAACACCAGTGACTTGAAAAAGCTAGATAAACTATAATTTGTCTTCATTTTCAGAAACCTCTGTTCTGAAAGTAAGAGTTCCGACTTCTCAACTATTTAAATCTAGCCCCATTGTCAGGACTAGTTTTCTATTAATCACTCCAGGACACAGTGGAATAGTATTTTTCATAGAGTGAACCTACCTGTGAATTCTTGATTGTGAAATAAGTCAATTAATCAACCACTTGTAGAAGGATACTCATGTGAGTCAGTTAAAAACATCAATTTTAAGTAATTATTAGTACTTAAGCCACTATTTGTCAAGAAAATTTGAATTTTAATATGTTACTGAGGCTGGCTGCCATTGTATTAAGTCATATATATCTTGTGATTTTAGGCTGCAATGGGCACCATGGATGGTATCATCAACACTGTGTCTGCAGATCATGCCCTTGCTCCTTTTATTTTCCTGCTGAAAACCCATGGAAAGATGATTATGGTGGGAGCACCTGAGAAGCCACTGGCTCTGCCAGTCTTTCCTCTGATCATGGATAACTAATTATCCGGATTTGGACACGAAGATTTGATTCAATTCCTTCGACTATATGTCTGATGCTTCAATTTCTCGTCTGTTTTTTGTGATATATATTAGGTGGTAGGATATTGGCGGGCAGCTGCATCGGAGGGATGAAAGATACTCAGGAGATGATAGACTTCGCTGGCAAGCACAACATAACTGCAGAGATCGAGTGTCAAAGTCTCAAATTATTTTCACAGCTCCCAGATATTATTTTTTGGTGTGGTAGGCAACTTGTATTAAACTTACAATGTTTATGTAAGACATTTGGCTACTTTGTGTGTATGTAGCTTTAACATTATATATTCTCTATGCACTTGTACTATGGAAGTTTGTTTACTTTCATTTTATATTTTTGTGAGTTCTACATTTATAAATTCTCAAGATGATTACAAGATTGTGTCAATTGTTATTTTTTTTAATAAAATTTCTTGGAGCGCTACAGGGTTTGTATGTCATAGTACTTATGCTAGCTATATATTATTTCAAGCTACATGTGTGCAATTTCAAATGATGTAGGTAGTCATATATATATATATATATATATATATATATATATATATATATATATATATATATATATATATATTGAAAACTGGAACACCTTTTAGGTGTTCCAAAATTTGGCTCAAAAAGTATTCTGGGATGCTTTTCTTAGGAACGTGTTTCTAATGTTCCAACATTGGAACTCTTTTTAGTCGTTCCAATAAGTGGAGAAAAAGTAATTTGGAATGTTTTGTTGGAACTCTTTTTTGGAACGCTTTATCGGTGTTCCAATATTGGAACACCATAAAAGCGTTCCTAATAATGTTTTGTTGGAACTCTTTTTTGGAACGCTCTATCGGTGTTCCAATATTGGAACACCATAAAAGCGTTCCAAATAATGTTTATTGGAACGCCTTTATTCCGTTCCAACAAATCTGGCAGCCCATAAATAGGCACGGAATATAGGTGTGCCTAAAATTATTTGGAATAGAATTTTAGTGTTCCAAAAGGATCTTTTTGGTGTAGTATTAGCAGACATGTAAATATACCCAGAAATATCATATTTGTCTAATCGTGTCTGATAGCAGTCGCATACTTCACGTACGGGGTGCCGGATTTACCCTCTAGCCGTTTGCATATCGAAAATGGGTATGTTGGAACGCCAACCTAAAGACTAGTTAGATTGATTAGTTGTTTCATTTTATTTTGTGAGACTTGTAAATTCTTCAAATGTAAATCTTGTAAATATTATAATTAACATAGCAAAATTAATGTGCAATAAAGTTATATTTTATGTGATTTTGAGCATTATGGTTAGACAGAGTACTACCGCCAATACCGCGGCGTAGGCTGGACTTGCACACGTACTTGCATCCGAACAGTGGATGTGGGTCGTTACAAGTTTTTTTGGTGGCCATGCAGGTCAGTCTACGCAAATTGTGTGAAGTCGTGGTAGTACCATATTATTCGTACTGCTGCGAACCTGCGATTAAGAAGTGCTCATTCATAATTAGGATTGGTTTAATTTTTAGGAGAATGACTAGGACTAGGAGCCCTTATTCAATTTAACTGTTGGGTAGTTAAGGTTGCTACATAGGAAATATGATTTAACCAAGGATTTACTAAATTCTAAACCTTATTAGGTAACTTGAGAAATTTTATAGAAGGATATAATATTGCATTTAATATGATGGTATGATCAAAGGTGGGTAGACTATTCGCCTGGTAAATAGGGACTGCCTAGGATTCAATTCATAATCTTGGTCATTTGTGCAATTTTATTTTTATTTTCTACTTTCTATAAACATCGTCATATCGTAAGGTCCGTAGTACTTATCATTGGCCATAAATAATCATTTTTCCTAGGAATCAGTATTTTATTTTCATCTATTGACTTTTGAGCCTAACCGGATTCAATTATCCATATAGCATATACTCTCCTATATATAGGTGGGAGGTATCCTAAATAGGGAAGGATTAGGAATCCTATGGATAAATTTTTCCATAAGTTTAAATAAAATAATCAATCATAGATTGATCAAATCTAATCTAGAAATTGATCAAAATATAATTCAAATATAATGTTTAATCTTATCACATAATATTTAAAATATATTTATATATTCAAATCTAGTCTTACAATAATGATCTAAATTAATATTTTATATCATCCAAACACTATAACAAAAAGGCCTATTAATAACGCTCGACAAGACGTATTGATGACGCCTGATACCTAAGCGTTATCAAAGTTCGAAATACCTTTGTTCTATGACGGTTTGGGCTAATTCTAGACTTTTTATAACGTTTATAAAACAAAACATCATTAATATTTTAGAGCGGTGGCAAACTTGTAATAAGTTTTCTGTAAAATCTTTTCCACCCCCGCGATATTTTGAGGCTCAAGCCCCCGCCCCCTTCTCATTCCCTCTCCAAATCCCTTCTCCTTCCCTCTCAGCTCCACTCCCCTTCTCCTCCTCTTCCCTCCTCTCACCAAACTCTAATCTTCTCCTCCTCCTTCTTTCAATCTCCCACAAACCCTAACCTAGGTCCCATTCTAAGCCCTAAGCCCCCAACCCCCATCCCACAAACCCTAACCTAGGTCCAATTCTCGGCCCGTAGCCACGTCCGCCTTCTCCTCTTCTCCAGAGCCCTCTGTGCCGACCTCCACGACCTCCTCTTCGACCTCTCCACCCTCCTCGACATCCTTTCTGGCGAGATCGACAGCTCGGAGAGGGAGATCGACATCCTCCCAGCAAATTCCAGAATGAAATCTTCCTCCTCCTTCGAAAGCTCCTCCCATGGCAATTTTGAGCAGCGACGAGAGCCTTTTCGAGCTCTCCTGAGCTTCTTCCGACCTCAAAATTTTCAAATTTTACCATAATATCTCGTTTTTGTTGTGTTTTTTAGAATGCGAGTCATTTTCGTTTGTGGAAACCCTAATTTTCTTGTTTTCGCAGCTTAAACAAGAAATTAAGGCGGGCCGCAGCCGTCCTCCGACCCGGCCGGCCTCCACGCGCCCCCGAAGCGCAGGTGCGCGGATAGGGGCGAGGACGGAAAGTACGCAAGCAACGGCAGGTGCCATTGCTCCAAGAGGAGGTTCGATCCTTTTCCAAATTTCTCTATTTTTGGTGGTACATTAGTGTTTAGGAAATTAAATTTTGGTGCGTGCGTTCGTTTGTTTCGTTTGTAGGAAGCTCAGAGCGAAGAGGTCGATTAAGGTGCCTGCTATCAGCAACAAGCTTGCCGATATCCCCCCGAACGAGTACTCGTGGAGAAAGTACGGCCAGAAGCCGATCAAGGGTTCTCCACATCCAAGGTTGCATGCACTAATCGAATCACTCTGTAGCTGTTTAAATTTGATTATGCATTTGTGGCAATCTAGAGCTGTTGATTATTGTGTTCATTTCTTCAAATTGCTATAAATGAATTATCGTACTTATATTTCTAGGTTACGTCATTTTCTATATTCCGTCCTCATCATTATGACCTTTTTAGGAGGATTTCAATTACAAAAGTCCTTTGATTTATAAAAACTCGGCCATGTAAGTCGTTAGATTACATGCATCTCATCCTTTGATTTTTTTTTCCCAAGGGACTAACTAGAAAAATAAGTACACTTTCAATGTTAGTGAAATACACGTGTCACATCCATATTGCAAGTTCTTATTTTGAGTTTCTGTAGTTGGACTCTTCCAATTAAGTTTGGTTTAAATTGAAATCGACAATTTTAAGCAAGTCGATCCACTTCCTCATTAGTTGGACCCGGTGCTTGCATGGTTGTTTGGCTTTTTTTTTGTAGTGACTTGTTCTTTTATCGATTTCGACGATTCTATCTATTTCCATATGATGGGGAGAGCTGGCACATCCGACCCTGTATGGTGGGGAGAGCAGCAACATAGGTACGTAGGGGCGAGTAATTTACTAGTGTTAGGTAGTATTGTATGGAAATAGAAATTCCATTTCTGAAAACTCAGAGACTTACCAAGTTTCATATTGCAAACTGGTGTTTTCCAAATCTTTGTATATTTGCTTGTTTAAGCTTACTTTAGTGAATGTTATTATAAAAATTAGGGAGGGAGAGAAGTGGAGCTCGAACTCGGAGCTCTGGCACTCGTGCGCCCGGCTGCTCGTCTGCATACCGAATGTTATTATATCAGAAAATCGATGAAGCCTAGGTTCGAAACTCAAGAGGAAATTAACCAACGAATGTTGTTCGTTGAAACAGCTGTGAAGGAAGCTCTCTGCGCCAAAGGAGAAACATGTTTCACTGATCAAGAATTTCCTCCAAATGATCGTTCTCTGTGTGTCGATCCAGGAAACCCTCCTCCCAAATTGCAAGCAAGTTGCTGTAGTTGTATTGTATCATGGTGATTCTTGTTCTAGCATCTTCTGTCTGGTTTTAATATTATTTTACCATATCAGGTTGTTTCACAGTGGATAAGACCCACTGATATAGTTAAAGAGAGTTCAATAAGTGCTCGTCCCTGCTTATTCTCTAGTTCTTTAAATTCATCCGATGTTTGCCAGGTCTGGTGAACTTTTTTTGATTTTAATCTGCATTTTAGTCTTCCTTGATTAAATATAGTCATGAAAGCGATAGGATAAACCATGGTATTACAATTTATTGAATAGCTTTAAAATGGTTTATGCCTACAGGGCCGACTAGGTGACTGCTGGTTTTTGAGTGCTGTTGCTGTCCTAACTGATGTTTCTCGAATATCAGAAGTAATAATCACACCAGAGTACAATGATGAGGGGATTTATACTGTTTGCTTTTATATTTAGGTACTCATCTTCATTCTATAAGTCTTAGTGATGAACTATTTTACTCAAATTGGATACAATTTTGTTCTAGTAGCAAGCATTAGATCAACTTTCTGGTTGCTTTCTTTTTATATACCATTGATCAAGAATCCTTCATATCCCTTCTTTCTTAGACAAGAGTGATACTTTTCTTGTCTAGACCCATGATAATGTATCTCATTGCATTGGTTAAATACTCAAGTCTCTATGACAGCCTGCTTCTTATTTTCAATGCTGCCTCCAAAAAATTAAGGCATCATGTAGTTGATAAGCAGTTACTATTTTTGAGCATTCAAGTCTTTCATTTCTTTGAAGTATTTTATCTACTTTCAATGTAGTTAATAATCGGTGGAGTCGTGTATGGCTTCGAATTTTAACCATATGAAATTTCTGTCTTGATTTAACTCTTTGTTTTATATTTACGAGTTTGGTTTTATTGATTCAATTAACTGCAACATTGTAATGTATCATACACTTTCCCTTGCCGTCTATTTGGATTATGTACATATTGGATGTTAGGATTTTTCTTTTAGAAAGTTTCATTCCTTGAAATGCTGGGCAACTGAGGTTGCAACTAACCTGGGCTAGTCCAAATTCATATATGCTAGAGTTCGAATTCATTTCCCCTTACGATCCAATCTGGACATGAGGGTGAGCCTGGATGAGAAAATAATATTATTTAAAGGAAGCAAAAGCATATATAGTAAATAAAAGGTGAGTCTAGAAATTTATTTCATATGTAGTAAGCATACATAGTAAATGAAAGGTGAGGCTGGGCAATCACTTTAGGAATGGTCCATATTGGAAGCCAAAAATCCTTCAAGATTTAACATGACTTTTAGAACATTAATTTCAGTTATCCTGAATCATGTTGCTTGTTTGATTGCCATCTCGTCTCATGTTGAATTTTACACCTAACTTGAAATTGGAAGGGATTGATTTAGAAAGGTAATGCCAGTTCCTCAGTTTATGTTTTGGTACATGAGCAATATTATAAAGTATATTGAACCGTGTTTTTATCTTTTTCAGGGATTTGCTACACGTGATGTTGACAGTTTTGATGTGCTCAAGTTGAAGCCAAAGTAATTACTTGTTTTGAGGATCCATTTAAGTAGTAGTTGTAAATATATGTATTTGGATACCCTATTTTGAGATAATGTAATGAAGATGGTGATATAACATTTCGATGTTTTCTTGTGAATATAGTTCAAAGTGGTTGTTTTAAAATTGAATTGAGAAGTTTTTGAAAAGTAATATATAATGTGCAGTATTAAGCGGTATAAATGTGATAAGTTCAACAATATTGAGTGTTATAAATGTTCTCCATTGAGCTTATACAGATTATTTATTCATAACGCTTTCAAAATGTCCTGAATTGTGCACTATATATTAACTATTCATAACGCTTTTATAGAAACTATTCATGATGGTTTTTTATAACGCTTTTAAGAAACATTTATAACACCCGTTTTCATAACGGTTGCTGTAAAAAAAAAAGCATCATGTTTCGTCATTAATGACGCTTTTTAGCCGTCATTAAAAGGGTTTTTTGTTGTAGTGAAATAATTTAAAAAATATTTCAATAAATTCTAAATAAAAAACTATTTGGCAGATCTCTTTGTCATCCAAAATATTTTTATTAGATTAAAATAAAATTTATTTTCTCACTAGAAAAATATTTAAAATAAAATAAATATAATTTTTTTTAAAAATTTGGGAAGTGGGATTACAAATCTACCCACCTTAGAAAATTTTGCCCTCAAAATTTCAAGGGATACGATTAGGCACGACTAAGAGTATAATCAAGAGACGAAATTTCAATCGATACGAATAAGCATTACAAAGGATATAATCAAAAGAATGATATGATTCATGATCAAATTAGTGGCACGATTGCGGATAGAATTGATCCTAAGATGTGATTGGCACTATCAATTTATAGTCAAAATGGTCTAGTCATGACCAAAAATTTGTTTTAGAATAATCAAGTCGAAATCATTTCGGCACGATCAACTATTTAACCAAAAATATTTAGTGACGATTATAAAATCAAAATCTAGGTACGATTAGGAATCTAGTGGAAGAAAAATCAAATAGGTTTTAAGATTACTAGAAAACCAAACGACGATTCGAAAATAGAAAGATATGAAGGAAAGGTTCAAGAAAAATGATAAGAACTAAATCAAATTTAAGTGAAACTGCAGGAAATTATGAACCATGAAAATAAATAATCGCATGCCAAATGGATGTAGTCTCTATAATATTCGAAAAATGTATGTATATATGAAGTCACATTACCTAGAATTTATGCCTCGCCAGTGTACATCTGGCTGCAGTAAACCCTTGGTATCATGACTCAAATAATGATTTGGTATCGAATACTCTATCAACTTTATCCAATATTGACATAATAACTCAAAGATCAAATAGGACAACTAGGGCATAGTTTTAATAATATTCAATGACCTACGCTTACTTGAAATTATTTCAACTTAGGGTTCATGAGTTGCTAGTGCGCTGCTGGCTACTGTGAACCCTCAGTTCCTATAATTCAAATTAATGGCGATAATGCGCATTTATCTTGCCATTATAAGTCATCAAAAATTATTCCAACTATATCTATAAGAATTTCAAAGAAGCTTCTAGAAATTTCAAATAAGTCGATCATGATAGGAGAAGTGTAAATATATGTCCTTGAAGTGAAAGTATCAAATTTTGAAAATCAAACGATTGATTATGTATCAATTTTGAAAGTCAAATGGTCAATTAGGAAAAAAAATGACTGAACACAAGAGAAGTAAAAAAATTCAATTTTTATTTCTCTAATATTCAAGGATTGAGGAAAAACATATATGTTTTGAATTTCAACAAAAACTGACTCGAAATTAGTATATGGATAATTGAATCAAGTTAGGCTCAAAAGTCAATAGATGGAAATAAAATACTGATTCCTAGGGAAAATAATTATTTATGGCCAATGATTAGTACATGGAACTTACGATATATCGATGATTAGAGAAAACAGAAAATAAAATTACACAAATGACCAAGATTAGAAATTGAATCCTAGGCAGTCCCTATTTACTAGGCGGATAGTCTACCCACCTTTGATCATACCATCGTATTAAAATGCAATATTATATCCTTCTATGAAATTTTTTCAAGTTACCTAATAGGGTTTAGAAGTCAGTAAATCCTTGGCTAAATCACATGGCCTATGTAGCAACCTTAACTACCCAAGAGTCAAATTGAATAAGGGACTCCTAGTCCTAGTCATTCTCCTAAAAATCAAATCAATCCTAATTGTGATCGAACACTTCCTAATCGCAGGCTCGTAATAGTATGACTAACTTAAGTATTATCACGAGTTCGCATAATTTTGCAAAAATAGACCTATATGGGCCACCAAAAAAAATTTGTCACGACCCGTACCCGCTTTTTAGGATACGAGTACGTAGCCAAGTCCAGCCTACGCTGTAACATCTGTGGTAGTACGCTATCTAGGTCTCAATATCAATCTCAAATATAACAAAATCATATCTAAATGCTCATTCACAATAACTATTTTATTTACAAAACCAATAATACATAAAAATGACATTCAGGAAAAAACCCGCTAAAAATAAAATAACTATCTAATCTATCTAGAATCTAAAGTCGACCTCCAAGATCTCTATCTCCCATGTATGGTCCATAGCACAGAAGTAGGAAGCATGTCAAGTCACCTGCAACGATCCAATCAGAAAAGAAGCAAAGTACAACCCTATTATATTTATGTAACTTAATATAAAATAAAGCTAGACAATAGAAATATAATGTAACAGTAAAGGAACATGTATATGTACTAAAAATGATAATATGTACAAGAAACTACTAGCAGGAACATGTATGAACAAGACAACTGGAAAATGAACATGAACAAGTAAAACTAATCATTCCGACATGTCAACGGCCGGGCTAATACGGCAAATCATACGATGGCTATCACACATTTTTGGTATGGTTAACCCATACGTGAGGTGTATTACTTAGCTATCATTCATTAAACATTTATTGGGATTTGTTCACACATCTACTTAGCATTTTCTCTTCCGACTTACTAAACAATCAATAAACGATCAATGATACAATGAGCCTATCGTGTCACAATCGTGTCTCAAATGGATATCAATGAAATACAATAAAAGATAACATTATAATGTAATAAGAACATAAAAAAATAGTGTACTTACCTCAAGTTAAGTTGCAGTTAACGTGTGCGACACAATCTCGATTTGGCTAAAAGTTGTTATAATTATGGTTAACCGCTACTAATTCGATGAATCATCGACCATCTATGGGTCAAATAAATTAAACAAAATAATAAGCTATTTTATTAATTTCTGAAAAATTAGTACGTAATAGATCTATGTGTCAGCTTTCCAAAACATTTAACGGTTCGAAAAATGGAGTTTGAAATCTTCCGAAATCTCGAAAACAGTGTGACATGTCAATTTTTTGGACAACTGACACTCAAATAATTTTCCAGAAATTTATGTTCATATTTACAGAAAATAAATTATAGATTTGGAAAGCTAACCTTCATACGGTTCTAACAAAAAATTGGAGGTGAAACGAAGTTCGGAGTTGGTCGCAACGGCCTCGCAAAGTTGCTACTGCTTTTAAAAATAAGGCTTCATTTATGACAAATTTTGGGCTATTTTGGTTGAAAAAGAGAAAATTTTGAGGAAGGAAAAATATGGGAGATGTTTATAAGGGTATACATAATGGGTAGCAATCACCTAATTAGGATTAGAGAATTAGGTTGGAATGATTTTGGTGTTGGAAAAAAATAAGGAAAAGTCTCTCCTATATATAGGTGTGAGGTATCCTAAATAGGAAAGGATTAGGAATCCTATGGATAAATATTTCCATAAATTTAAATAAATCAATCAATCATAGATTGATCAAATCTAATCAAAAAATTGATAAAAATAATAATTCAAAAATAATATTCAATCTTATCACATAATATTTAAAATATATTTATATATTCAAATCTAGTCTTACAATAATGATCAAAATTAATATTTTATATCATCCAAATAATTTGAATAATATTTCTATAAGTTATAAATAAAAAATATTTTGCAAATCTCTGTCATCCAAAAATATTTTCTAAGATTAAAATAATATTTATTTTCTCACTAGAAAAATATTTAAAATAAAATAAATAGAATTTGTAAAAAAATTCGAGAAGTGGGCTTACACACATCCAATGACCCACGGCCGAAACATCTTCATGATGCATGTCAAGCTCTAGTGCGGTCGTACACCTCGAAAAGCTAAAGAACTCCATGTCTCAGCGCTTCCAAACGAAGCTCCGCCACGAGCAAACTATTTCCTGAACCTGTAAGCAATCTAGTGGGGGATCAATACTACTCCTCTCGCATACTAATTAGATCCACTCGCCTAAACCAACACTAAGTAATTTAGTAAAACATGTATCTTATTATGTAGTCTTTCTATTATTGCCTTAGGACCAGTTTCATGGCAAGATTCTTGTAACACCCAGTTTTTCAAATGAGGATATTTTGGTCATTTTCAAAATTTTAGAATTTAATTTGATTTATTATTATTATTTATAATTATTGTGATTTTTGAGTGATTTTTAGAATAATTATTTTTGGTGTTTAGAGACTTTGACTTAAGTTGACCTTGTAGACTAACCTAGTGGCTAACCTAGGTCTTGACTAAAAGATTAGGATTTGAGGACCTAGGTTGACTTAAGTTCATGAGGATGAATTCATTGGGATTAATTTGGTGAAATTAGGAATTTGTTTAGTCTAAGAATGGCCTGTGAAGTCACAAGTCAAATCATGACTTAAACTAATTAGGACTCAACCAACTAGCCAAAACCCTAGATCTAAACCCTATAGCCAGCCACATGACAGCTCCCCCCCTCTATAAATACTCTCCTAGGGATTAGGGCTATCCTCTCTCTTAGGGTTCATCAAGTTTTAGAAAGAGGTAATGTTCCATCTTCATAAATTCATAGAAAATCCAAATTAGGTCCTTTTTCCTTCAAACAAATTCCTATAGGCTCTAAATCTCGTGCTCTTACTGTTGGCAATAATTGTTGACAGGAAAGGAACAATTTGGAAGAGTTGGGTGGGTTGAGCAATCCTTCTCTTTGAAGCTTTTGGGTGTTTGAACACCTATAGGTATAATCCTCTCTAATTCATTATAAATTCTGTAAAAATCATTTCTAGGTTGCCCTAACCCTAGCCAAACTATAGGAATAGGGTTTCCCAAGTTTTTGTGTCGTTTCGTGTCTATTCTGGACATGTATCAGTGTGTATCACTGAGTGTTTGTTGAAATGCCCCAATGGGCATTTTTGTGTGAGATTTTGAAATCTTTTTGAATAGAAAGCTAGATCTAGGTGTCGTCTAGGGTTCCCTTGTGTCGTGTGCTATTGTTTGTGTCCTGTTGTGTCGTGGGGAGCACGGGACACGCGTGTGCGGACGTGTGCGCGCGGCACTGTAGCTCCCCTGCTACTCGGGGGCTACTGCGCGCTGTACACGCGACGCCGACACGTGAAATTTGGCCTGTGGTATGGGACAACAACTGACACGAGGCTCATCAAGTTTTACGAGTCCTCGTGTCGTGTCGAACACGATATTTGACGTGCACGGGGAAGGCTGTGTGCGTGCATGTGCAGTGTGTGTTTGTTTATGTTAAAATGTATTTAAATGATTTTTAAATGTTGTTAATGATTAATTAGATCTCAAATTAACATGTTAAATCTCTGCTACACATTTGTTTGGGTCTTGTTGATGTTTGGGTTCGAAATTTGCATAGGACAGTGTAGTAAGCTCTAATACTTGTGATACTGTCATTTCCAGTTTTTCCTACAGTTAATTTCCTAATTCTTGTTAATGTTCTCTCATTTTAATTAAACCAACATGTCATGTAATGTGTTAGATAGGTGTTTGCATTGAAATTGGCTTGGGGAGTTTGTGTATGTAGAGTTTTGACAGTTAGTTGTTTCATCAATAGGTGAGCTGGGTTCCTGTGCAAGAACAGGATTTAATTCCTAAGTGTTATGTTTTTCCCATTGATAATTTTCCAGGTTGCATTCATTCACTGATTTAAATCCTAAATGTAGTTGTTTTGATTTGTTCCATGTTTCCCCTGTCATTACACTGTTTTCTGTTAGCTAGAAAATGTAGGACTGTAACTGATTATTTGGTTGGTAGCTAAACTCTATTTTCCTGCACTTAACTTCATTAGAACTGAGAATGGATTAGTTCTTGTTCATTGTTTTACTATTAATCTGAGAATAGGATTGATATGCATTGTTCACTGTTATATTTACTGCAAACTGAAATGATGAATTCAAATAGTTCAATAACATTGTTCAACCTGGGAGCAGTTAGTGTGTTCCCTGTGGTTAACCTGGGATTGGCTTTAGGCTACTGCCACTGCTTAGGTGAACCTGTGATTATTTCCTTTTGAAACTAATGTTGTGATCACTGAATTAATAGTGTTCAATATTTCCTTTCATCTAAATTGTTGGACTGATGTCCTGTTGATTCTTAAAACAGTTCCCAGTTTATATTTTAACCTGTGATAATTCAATTGTTCACTGATATTTTACCTGCTAAACTGTAATATGAGTTTCATATGGGGCATGTTAAGGTTATGAGAAATCTGAGATTTGAGACTGTTAACATGGAATTCAAGTGGCCTGCTTGCTATGTGAACCTGAGATTTATTGATTGATAACTGAGCATTTATGTGATAACCTGTGAACTAAAATTCTTCCTGCAAATATTACCCTCACTGCAAACTGGAATGTTAATTCAAGTTGTCACTGTTAGTTCCTGCTAAACTGAATGAGGAATTCTTGTTAAACAGTTTTTTTGGGTTTCAATGTTAATCTGAGCTTTAATAGTTGACTGGCAATTGTGATTGGTTGTGGGAATGTTTGTTCACACACATGGTTCTCACAGTTAGCCTCTCTAGCTGCACACACATTTGTATTCACTCACACACACATTTGTATTGGCACACACTTTGTATTGCTACACACACACACTAGTAGGTGTTGCCCTCCTTTCATGTAATGCATTACATTGAGTTGTTACCTATAGCTTCCTATATAGGTTGTGTATATATTCTAGATATATATATATGCAGGCTTTCCCTTATATGTGTTTGTGTAATCTATATATATATATGGTGAATGTGGTGTCTTGATATTGTGTAGTGTTTTGTGGGTAATGTGTGTGGGTTGTGTGTCATAGACTAATGTAGTGTTGTGGGCCATAGGGTGTTGAATAGAGGTATCCTAAATAGGCTATTAGCCATGGTAAAATCTAGAGGAGACTTGCTAGAACCTAGAGTAGGTTTGGTGAGATCTAGATTGACTATTGACTAGGTTTGACTCTAGGTTGACCAGAGTTGACCAAGAGTTGACTTTGGTCTAGATTGACCTAGTTTTCTTGTAGAATGCATTAGATTGCATCATATTATCTTGTAGACTCATAGTGACTCATACTGTTCTTTAGGAGACAGACACCCTCCTCGGACAGTACTTTCACCTCGGACTTTCAGTTGGCAGGCGAGTACATTCTCTGATCTTTTCATACTTACCTGGATTATATTCTTGCTCTAGATTACTCTACATGATGCTGACACGTATCTTCACGGATTAGTACTATATGAATCCCTTCCTGAGATGTTATCCCTCTACGGGTGCATCGGGTATTTCATGTTCATGTACTTTATCATGTGCATCAGGTACTCCTTGTACTCGTACTAGTTCATGTTTTTACATGTTCTCATGTGCTTTCACGTGCCTCATGTACTACTCATTACATGAGTTCACATATCTTAGTTGTATTCATGTGCTTATAACGTAACTTGAACGGATCCTTGTGTATTGATTGGGGCGGGGTGAGTAGAATTGGTTATGTGAACACTATCTCCAGTAGCTGTATAAATGTGCCTCTTTATTTGTATTCATGTGCCCCCAAGCCGTTTACATAACCATTATGCTCTAAATCACGTAGCCACTTACAGTCTCTACTATCATGTATTTACTTTCAGTTACAAAATATCTCCTGTTTACTCGTACTTCCTTTTCAGCACTTCCTGTATTTTACTCTATTGCATGATTTATACTCCTAACCTGCTATGAACTGTTTTTGAGAGATATGTGCTCGTTCCCGTCCTGACTGGACCTGTTGAAAATTTTACAGTAAATGATGAGGCTCTGGTGTCTATCCCTCTTGGTGCAGCGTTAGACATCACTAGTGACTTGGACCTACTAGCAGTTGGTGTTACTTTCATTAGTTTAGGATTATCTTACTATTTTGGGATTACTGTACTAGACTTTGAGATATTCTGAGATGTATTTATTTTAGTCACTTAGATTCTGGATTTGTATCTCTGTGATGTTACATTCCTGGATGTTATCTATCTTTATCTTTCTATCTCATTCCTGTTCTATCCTAGATGTGGTTGAGTTATATTATGTTATGTCACCCCCATTCGGGGAGTATAATTGTATATTACCCTTATCTGTTAGATGTTATGACCTAGGACAGCGTTCTACCGCCGATGCTGCGGCGTAGGCTGGACGTACCCACGTCACGTGCCCTATTTCTAGGGTGCGGGTCGTGACACATTTTTAGTGGTGGCCCATGAAGGTCAAGTTTATGTAGTGGTATTCGAACTAGAGTATCACTACAGCCTGCAGTAGGATTGGGATATATTTTAAGGGTACTCAATCACAGTTAGGATTCTTTGAAAGATTCCTGGGACGACCCTTGAGAATCTTATTTAAACTTCAATTTGAATCATTTCCCCTTGTTTGTTCGCTCTCACTCCTTGATTATTGAATTTGATTTTGATGAATCGTTATTGATTTTGATTTTCTATCGAGATGAATTTTATAGCCTGAGTTACGATACTTTCTGATAACATATATTGACGGAAATACATGGATGGTAAAACGTCTACATGATTATGGAACCTGTAGTTTATCGCAGCCATATTAGCTGGCGTGGCGGAAACATGGAGACCTGGCTTCGGATGTACGTATCTTGGTTATGAGATTTGGAATTTCTCGCAGCTATACTAGTCGACATAGCGAGATTTCCAGACGACATGATTGTAGAGGTGCATACCCTAGTTATGGAATCTATCGTTATTCGCAGCCTTGCTTACTGGCATGGCGAGGACTCTGAGTAACATGATTTTGGACAGACGCATATGATTATCAGATTGTATCTTGAGAAGGTTTTTAAACATATCATCTCTATCGTACCATTCTGTTGTATAAATTGTACCCCATCATCAAATAACTTAGGAGTAGGAGTATTGAGTAGGAGTAGCTTAGCTATTATTATAAGATTGTGTAACTTCTTACAATAAATTCTTCCTAATACAATGAATTGGTGTTTCTACTAGACCTTAACTTAGATTGATGTTATAGCTCTGGTTTCAAATAGTTCATTCTTTAAACAGATAGGCAGAACAGATTTTATCATTATTTTCTTCTTGCCATGGATTCTGGTATTATCCTAAAATATAGTGGACACAGATACTTGTCTGACACGTATGCATACTACACTTGTTTACCAACCTATCTAAATGCATGTTAATATGATTAATGTTAAGTTCTCAAAATCCTAGTATTCCAATATAGTGCAGTATCAGTGACTAGTTCTATGCTCTCCATATTAAATTCATAATTTAAATTTAAAATTTCATGTTATTAGTCTTGCTTACATCACTACACATATATGTTATATACAGGGCTTTATTTTAAAAAAAATTGGTTGAGTTTTGTGTTGAATTGTCAAATCTGAGACTGTGTACATAGTAAACCCTTAACCTTGGATTCTAAGAGTTTAGTTCAAATTGCAGTTTTAAATTGTAATGTTTTAATGTCGTATACATGGTTGTGTGCAGGTATATAATGTTAGGTTCATACTCTTACATGTTAGGTTGTGGTTGTGGTGAACTTTGAGTTGGTTTTGATGTTCGAATTCTCCGAAATTTTGAAAACTGAATTCATGATTACATTTTTACACTGCTTCAATATGTGTAGTTCAATTTCAGATCTAATTTGTAATAATGAGCTAAACTGAATGACTGAACCCCTTTATTTCAAGTTTTAACCCATGTACACTTAACACTCTACACTAATGTTCACAACTGCCATGAAAACCTAACCCTTCATCTCTATGTTATGTTCATGTAGCCATATGATATACTTATATATATGGTTAGCCATGCATGTTATGAGTAAATAGCTTGTACCTTGTAGACTGCTTAACCAATATGCCATGAATAGTGTAACTTGATAGCTACAGTTGAGACTCAAATCCTCCTATACACTTTCATGTATATTTCATACTAACCATATCACCTTTACATAATGATAGCTTTTTCCCCTCTAACACACTCTCTTCTATATATATTAGATTGTGATTGGATTCAATGCTTTGACTTTCGTTCCTTAAACTTTTGGTTTGATTTTTCTTAAATAGTACCCTTTATAGATGATTGGTAGTTGTCTTATTTTATTTTCTTGATAAATACCAATTTTACATATAGGATGGTAGACTGCTGTACAGCCTTATGATTGTTGTGTTTTTACCCTTTCCAGTATGGCACCCATGACCCGAGCCTGTCGCCTGAGAGCAGCTGCAGCTACTGACAGTGTGCTTCCACCTCCTACTGCTCAGGAGGTAGTGACCCCTCAGACTGACCCAAAGGTAGTGGCACCTCCCGCCATCGAGGAGGTGTTAGCATCCTCACCAGAGAAATCCTCTCCACCACCTGTTACTCAGGAGAGAGTGGCAGTCTCATCTGAGACCAAGAGTCCTTCCCAGTCTCCTCATCTGCCTCCAGGAGCAGTACCCCATACCATACCCTCGACAGGTTTATTTCCTGACGGAGCTCAGATTTCCAGACTTCTCCGGGATGTGTTAGAGACACAGAGAGTCCAGGCTGAGATCCTGAAGGAGCAGGGCCGTGGGATCCAACTGCTGTGGGATTTGGTACATTCAGGAGGAGAACCTAGTTCTAAGAGGCCGAGGAGCAGTGTATACCCAGAGCCTCGTGAGCACCCAGACTATCAGCCTAGACCAGCCTATCCAGTCCAGACTCCTGTTCAGCAGAGGCCAGCTGAGAGAGTTCCTACCTGCGCCTTCTGTAAGAAGCCTGGACATGTGTGGGACATCTGTAGAAAGAGAAGAGGAGTGTGCCTGTTTTGTGGGTCAGCTGCACACAGGCTGCGAGACTGTCCTGCTGCACTTATCTCGGCCAAGACTCCGCCTTCGGGAGGGAGTTCCAGCCACCAGACCTAGTTGGAGGTGAGTCTTTGACCTATATCTTAGCCAGTCTTTGAAATTGATACACTCTACCATATTGTTGTATGTTTTGATACCTTGTGATTGTCTAGTACTGTAGCATGTTGGTGTAACTAGATGAGACCCCAGACTGATATTACATGCCATGACCCTATAGGTTACATTTTCCAACTGAATGATTTAAATAGGTTCTAAGATTTTAATTGTGGGGGGTTTGACCTAGAAGGGGTACGATCATCTTAATTTCGAGGACGAAATTTTTTCTAAGGTGGGTAGGATTGTAACACCCAGTTTTCCAAATGAGGATATTTTGGTCATTTTCAAAATTTTAGAATTTAATTTGATTTATTATTATTATTTATTATTATTGTGATTTTTGAGTGATTTTTAGAATAATTGTTTTTGGTGTTTAGAGACTTTGACTTAAGTTGACCTTGTAGACTAACCTAGTGGCTAACCTAGGTCTTGACTAAGAGATTAGGATTTGAGGACCTAGGTTGACTTAAGTTCATGAGGATGAATTCATTGGGATTAATTTGGTGAAATTAGGAATTTGTTTAGTCTAAGAATGGCTTGTGAAGTCACAAGTCAAATCATGACTTAAACTAATTAGGACTCAACCAACTAGCCAAAACCCTAGATCTAAACCCTATAGCCAGCCACATGACAGCCCCCCCTCTATAAATACTCTCCTAGGGATTAGGGCTAGCCTCTCTCTTAGGGTTCATCAAGTTTTAGAAAGAGGTAATGTTCCATCTTCATAAATTCATAGAAAATCCAAATTAGGTCCTTTTTCCTTCAAACAAATTCCTATAGGCTCTAAATCTCATGCTCTTACTATTGGCAATAATTGTTGACAGGAAAGGAACAATTTGGAAGAGTTGGGTGGGTTGAGCAATCCTTCTCTTTGAAGCTTTTGGGTGTTTGAACACCTATAGGTATAATCCTCTCTAATTCATTATAAATTCTGTAAAAATCATTTCTAGGTTGCCCTAACCCTAGCCAAACTATAGGAATAGGGTTTCCTAAGTTTTTGTGTCGTTTCGTGTCCATTCTGGACACGTATCAGTGTGTATCACTGAGTGTTTGTTGAAATGCCCCAATGGGCATTTTCGTGTGAGATTTTGAAATCTTTTTGAATAGAAAGCTAGATCTAGGTGTCGTCTAGGGTTCCCTTGTGTCGTGTGCTATTGTTTGTGTCCTGTTGTGTCGTGGGGAGCATGGGACACGCGTGTACGGGCGTGTGCGCACGGCACTGTAGCTCCCCTGCTACTCGGGGGCTACTGCGCGCTGGACACGCGACGCCGACACGTGAAATTTGGCCTGTGGTATGGGGCAACGACTGACACAAGGCTCGTCAAGTTTCACGAGTCCTCGTGTCGTGTCGGACACGATATTTGACGTGCACGGGGAAGGCTGTGTGCGTGCATGTACAGTGTGTGTTTGTTTATGTTAAAATATATTTAAATGATTTTTAAATGTTGTTAATGATTAATTAGATCTCAAATTAACATGTTAAATCTCTGCTACACATTTGTTTGGGTCTTGTTGATGTTTGGGTTCGAAATTTGCATAGGACAGTGTAGTAAGCTCTGATACTTGTGATACTGTCATTTCCAGTTTTTCCTACAGTTAATTTCCTAATTCTTATTAATGTTCTCTCATTTTAATTAAACCAACATGTCATGTAATGTGTTAGATAGGTGTTTGCATTGAAATTGGCTTGGGGAGTTTGTGTATGTAGAGTTTTGACAGTTAGTTGTTTCATCAATAGGTGAGCTGGGTTCCTGTGCAAGAACAGGATTTAATTCCTAAGTGTTATGTTTTTCCCATTGATAATTTTCCAGGTTGCATTCATTCACTGATTTAAATCCTAAATGTAGTTGTTTTGATTTGTTCCATGTTTCCCCTGTCATTACACTATTTTCTGTTAGCTAGAAAATGTAGGACTGTAACTGATTATTTGGTTGGTAGCTAAACTCTATTTTCCTGCACTTAACTTCATTAGAACTGAGAATGGATTAGTTCTTGTTCATTGTTTTACTATTAATCTGAGAATAGGATTGATATGCATTGTTCACTGTTATATTTACTGCAAACTGAAATGATGAATTCAAATAGTTCAATAACATTGTTCAACCTGGGAGCAGTTAGTGTGTTCCCTGTGGTTAACCTGGGATTGGCTTTAGGCTACTGCCACTGCTTAGGTGAACCTGTGATTATTTTCTTTTGAAACTAATGTTGTGATCACTGAATTAATAGTGTTCAATATTTCCTTTCATCTAAATTGTTGGACTGATGTCCTGTTGATTCTTAAAACAGTTCCCAGTTTATATTTTAACCTGTGATAATTCAATTGTTCACTGATATTTTACCTGCTAAACTGTAATATGAGTTTCATATGGGGCATGTTAAGGTTATGAGAAATCTGAGATTTGAGACTGTTAACATGGAATTCAAGTGGCCTGCTTGCTATGTGAACCTGAGATTTATTGATTGATAACTTGAGCATTTATGTGATAACCTGTGAACTAAAATTCTTCCTGCAAATATTACCCTCACTGCAAACTGGAATGTTAATTCAAGTTGTCACTGTTAGTTCCTGCTAAACTGAATGAGGAATTCTTGTTAAACTATTTTTTTGGGTTTCAATGTTAATCTGAGCTTTAATAGTTGACTGGCAATTGTGATTGGTTGTGGGAATGTTTGTTCACACACATGGTTCTCACAGTTAGCCTCTCTAGCTGCACACACATTTGTATTCACTCACACACACATTTGTATTGGCACACACTTTGTATTGCTACACACACACACTAGTAGGTGTTGCCCTCCTTTCATGTAATGCATTACATTGAGTTGTTACCTATAGCTTCCTATATAGGTTGTGTATATATTCTAGATATATATATATGCAGGCTTTCCCTTATATGTGTTTGTGTAATCTATATATATATGGTGAATGTGGTGTCTTGATATTGTGTAGTGTTTTGTGGGTAATGTGTGTGGGTTGTGTGTCATAGACTAATGTAGTGTTGTGGGCCATAGGGTGTTGAATAGAGGTATCCTAAATAGGCTATTAGCCATGGTAAAATCTAGAGGAGACTTGCTAGAACCTAGAGTAGGTTTGGTGAGACCTAGATTGACTATTGACTAGGTTTGACTCTAGGTTGACCAGAGTTGACCAAGAGTTGACTTTGGTCTAGATTGACCTAGTTTTCATGTAGAATGCATTAGATTGCATCATATTATCTTGTAGACTCATAGTGACTCATACTGTTCTTTAGGAGACAGACACCCTCCTCGGACAGTACTTTCACCTCGGACTTTCAGTTGGCAGGCGAGTACATTCTCTGATCTTTTCATACTTACCTGGATTATATTCTTGCTCTAGATTACTCTACATGATGCTGACACGTATCTTCACGGATTAGTACTATATGGATCCCTTCCTGAGATGTTATCCCTCTACGGGTGCATCGGGTATTTCATGTTTATGTACTTTATCATGTGCATCAGGTACTCCTTGTACTCGTACTAGTTCATGTTTTTACATGTTCTCATGTGCTTTCACGTGCCTCATGTACTACTCATTACATGAGTTCACGTATCTTAGTTGTATTCATGTGCTTATAACGTAACTTGAACGGATTCTTGTGTATTGATTGGGGCGGGGTGAGTAGAATTGGTTATGTGAACACTATCCCCAGTAGCTGTATAAATGTGCCTCTTTATTTGTATTCATGTGCCCCCAAACCATTTACATAACCATTATGCTCTAAATCACGTAGCCACTTACAGTCTCTACTATCATGTATTTACTTTCAGTTACAAAATATCTCCTATTTACTCGTACTTCCTTTTCAGCACTTTCTGTATTTTACTCTATTGCATGATTTATACTCCTAACCTGCTATGAACTGTTTTTGAGAGATATGTGCTCGTTCCCGTCCTAACTGGACCTGTTGAAAATTTTACAGTGAATGATGAGGCTCTGGTGTCTATCCCTCTTGGTGCAGCGTTAGACATCACTAGTGACTTGGACCTGCTAGCAGTTGGTGTTACTTTCATTAGTTTAGGATTATCTTACTATTTTGGGATTACTGTACTAGACTTTGAGATATTCTGAGATGTATTTATTTTAGTCACTTAGATTCTGGATTTGTATCTCTGTGATGTTACATTCCTGGATGTTATTTATCTTTATCTTTCTATCTCATTCCTGTTCTATCCTAGATGTGGTTGAGTTATATTGTGTTATGTCACCCCCATTCGGGGAGTATAACTGTATATTACCCTTATCTGTTAGATGTTATGACCTAAGACAGCGTTCTACCGCCGATGCTGCGGCGTAGGCTGGACGTACCCACGTCACGTGCCCTATTTCTAGGGTGCGGGTCGTGACAATTCTAAAGCAGTAAAGTATGTTATTCGATTCTCAATTATATTTGAGATGCAACTGTGTCAAGTATCGTGTCCCTGCATCAGATACTGTTAGCCACATAATGAGCATAAACATAATGATCGTGCACATCTCAATCTCCAATCGCCAAGCCTGCAAATTAATATTAATTCACATAACCAACCAACTTTAGCATAATCACAAGGGTGGCAGGGTCTGCGCCTGCACCCAATTCTAATCTCAGCCCACCGGCCCTATCTATATAAAGGTTATGGCATTCCGCGCCATAATGGACTGGTATCTCAACGTCTAAGTGCAAGATTGCTCCTTGTATGGGTTGCTATCCCTGTACCCAAAGTGTCATGCCCAGAATCTGCAAAATCGATAATCATCCCCCGGGCGTGATGCCATACGAACCTAAGTTGCGTCCACACAAAAAAGTCATGAGGTTATATGAAACACAACGACACAGAGAGTACGTAGAGAAATTGAACAACACATATGATATAGAAGAAACTTTGCTTTATTGATAATGGAGATCATTTACATGACTCGGTTACATCTGATGCCATGCGGCCTTGCAACTTGACTTTAAAACGAACGATGATGAGATAGTCATTCCATACATTACATCCCCTTTATACAACCAACATTTACAAACCACCTCACTACAACAAAAAATACTTTTAATGACGGCTAAAAAGCGACATTAATGACGAACCATGACGCTTTTTTTTCAAAGCAACCGTTATGAAAACGGGTGTTATAAATATTTTTTAAAAGCATTATAAAAAATCGTCATAAATAGTTTCTATAAAAGCGTTATAAATAGTTAATATATAGTGCACAATTCAGGACATTTTGAAAGCGTTATGAATAGATAATCTGTATAAGCTCAATAGAGAACATTTATAACACTCAATATTACTGAACTCATCACATTTATAACGCTTAATACTGCACATTATATATTACTTTCCAAAAACTTCTCAATTCAATTTTAAAACAACCACTTTGAACTATATTCACAAGAAAATATCGAAATGTTATATCACCATCTTCAATACATTATCTCAAAATAGGGTATCCAAATACATATATTTACAACTACTACTTAAATGGATCTTCAAAACAAGTAATTACTTTGGCTTCAACTTGAGCACATCAAAACTGTCAACATCACGTGTAGCAAATCCCTGAAAAAGATAAAAACATGGTTCAATATACTTTTTAATATTGCTCATGTACCAAAACATAAACTGAGGAACTGGCATTACCTTTATAAATCAATCCCTTCCTAGGGTTTACAGGTTTCTACATGCTCGGAGAAAAGAGAAATTAGCTACAAATAGAAACCAATTCGGATATGTCGTAGCAATAATTAAGAGCAAGATAATCCAGAAGTAAGCATATTTCTAATCTTAGGTTAGTTATTAACCCAATCTATTATTAATCCACGTATAATCTTTTTGTATATATACTTGAGGATGAAGAAATTGATCTAAGTGCCCTAGTTCAGCTGAACGGAAGACCTTTGTTGACCATATATACAACAATCTTCACAGCTCCTTTGACCATATATGTTTAACTAGTTTACTAGATGTTTTCCAATCCCTGAGCCTTAATGATTAATACAAAAGTAGATATACCTATTTTCCAAACCCAGCCTAATAGTCACATAGCAACAGTACATATGCCTGTCAGAGAGCTGATGCTTAATACTTGATTTCCCACAAAGCTAGGATGCTCAATGAATTTGGACCTGGGCATTAAAAATTGAACTAGTAAATGAGCCTTTATCACAATATGCTACGATGCACAATACAATTTCTAACAAAAGCTTCTAAATTAAATCAATATTAGACTAACTATTTTTTGCACTTTTCTGAAAAAATAGAGTATAAACCTATGCTCTATGTTAGTTCATCATTACCTTATATGCACTTTTCTCACTAGATGATTTCATCTTGATGAAACTTAGATATAGGCACAGCTTCTTTAACTTGGTAATCATATAAACATTTACATGTTAAAATAATAAGAAAATTGGGTTAACAAAGGTGAAAAGGATATTAAAATTTTATAAGACACAAAACATGGTTGCAACACTTGCAAAAGATATGTACAACAGTTAAAGCAACTAAAATTTGAGTCAACTTTACAATACCATAGATGCAGACACATTAGACACACTAAATGTCTAATTCCCCTTTGATATTTTGATTATAAGACACAAAACATGGTTGCAACACTTGCAAAAGATATGTGCAACAGTTAAAGCAACTAAAATTTGAGTCAACTTTACAATACCATAGATGCAGACACATTAGACACATTAAATGTCTAATTCCCCTTTGATATTTTGATTTTGTTAGTTTGTCCAAGATGGAAGGACGAAGTTTTCGAGACAACATCCTTATTCAGGTCAGTTTGCACAAAACTATGATTTGCACTCTTTACATATGCAAAAAAATCTAAAACAACCACAAAGTTATTATTTATTGACATTGTTTGTCAGAACAAAGAACATTACCATGATTTCCTGTTTATATACAAATTTAACTTTTAAGTTGTAGCATCATTCTCTAATTCATGCTGCATTAACTTTTAAGTGAAGTTCATAGCCAAATATCTTAATGGAATCTTCTTCTTCAGCTTATGCATACAAATTGCATGAAGGATTAATAAAGATTAAGCTATAACTACTTAAGTATAGCTTCAGAACAGGAAAACAAATTCATATTTGGTAAGGAAATTTCTAACTCCACCCGTGTTTTGCTAAATGTTATATATTTTCAGTGCAGGTTCCAAGATTGGAATACAAGTCACGAGCAATAGGCAAAAGAAAAACTATTGCATTGAGAACTAGAGCAAGAATGATATTATTCAACAAATACCTCGGCCTCAGCCTTTTGAATGATTGAATATCTTATATCAAGCATTTGTTTGTACCATTGACCTTCTTCAACAGTTGCATAGTTTCTTGCAACATAGGACTGACTTCATGGCTTACATTCTTCATCCTACAAAGACAAGAAAAAAACATAAAGGGGCAATGCAACAGTTAAATATAAGAAGAAGAAAAAACATAAAAGTAAAATGCACAAAAAGATGATAAATTAATATATCTAAATTGGAACATGAATACAGGAAAATGAAAATTAAAAGGATTTAGGAAAATGTGATTAGTCATAATATGAATATCTATATTTTTAACCCATGACCTAGAAACCATGAAAGCACCAGCAACATGGTTAAAAAGTTTACAAATACTAATGGTTTATAACAAATGGAGGTTTGGCATAGCATATGCACAAGGACATACATCACAATAATAACATGAATTGTCCAAGTGAACAATACATGCATATTTGACCAGAATAAGTTAATAGAAGAAATCAAACATGTTATCTTTGTTGTAACCTCATCTAACAATATCCCTGATTTGCTCTTCATATTTTCTATTTCACATAAATTGTAGCAACAATGTTCATAAAGCAACCTTAAAGATATGTCAAAAAATTATGTCCAACAAAATTACCATAGTCCCTCAATTGGCTCCTATTTGTGGTCATTTGGTTACAATGAACCTGCAAAGAGAGTGTATAAAATATATTTGTCTAATAATAAAAGTCAACGTTTAGTTTGGGCAAAAAGTCAGTATTTATATATACAAGAAGCCTAATAATGCTCACCCCTGTACACAAAAACATGGACTATATTTTGAAGACAGAGTAACTAGGGATGATGCTTTTCGAATTAATGTAAACTTATGAGAACTAGCTAGCACAAAGCAAATTGCACTAGAAGAAACAACTAATAAATGTTGTTATAGCAAAGAAAGAGGTGTAGAAGTTCTGTAAATGCTGAACTAATATCAAAATATGTTATTGATATATAGTTCTTTTAGGGCGCAACCAACATTGGATGAGCCTCACTAAATCTTCGTGTTTCTTATGATTGATCATCATGAAGGGAACAAATTAAATAAATAAATATATATTTTTTAAATATATATAGACATAGCTAGTTTGCTTCGCATGCATGCATGCCACAAGCATACCGGTACATAATTTGTTTTGTACTCTCTAGATGTCTACATTGGTTGTTTCCTATATATAACAAATTAGATGATCTAGCTACTCTCATTCTTTGGCAGAAAATCATGTATGGTACATTTGTTGTCTACTTGTTCTTTCTTTGACTTCTATCACATTCTTTGGACGGGCTGATGGGTCACATTGCAAACATAGATTTAAAAAGCTTTTTCCATCAGAAGAAAGGTAAACTAAGACAAAGACTACATACCCGACTGTCACTCACAGACACGAACAGAAACTGTGTCACCAAGATTACAGTCAGTTAACGATCAATTTCTCGACACACAGCTTACTGAATCTACTCGATCAACAATCAAGAATAGGAAATAAGAAATGTTTTGAGATTTTTTCGACTCACAACCGCAAAAACACTGATCCTTGTATCCCCAGCCCGAAGTTTGACAAATTCGAACTCAGGAACCTCCTTTGAGATATATCAACAAACACTTGGTGACCGAATCGAACAAGAACAGTTCAGAGTTAAATAGATTTCAATGGATTGATGGAAAGAAACGAGTCTGAATTAAAAGAAAATGAATGCAAAATCGGCTCAAAATCAGGAAGGAAACATATGTTAACTTTCTATGATTCGAAGAGCCTCGATCTGATCCCGTTGAATTGACAGAGCATAGGAACGATTACCGTCGTCCAAGAATCGACGATGAACTGGCTGAGCTTTGGTGAAGATCATGCGGCACCTCTTCCATGACGATGAACTTACAGAATTCCTAACCTTTGAGATCGAAGACACGTAGTGGCGACGACAGCCCCTTCTTGCCCCAACCTCCGGGAGAGAGGGAGAGAGAGGGAGAGTAAACGAAAAATATCAAAAATGAGAAAAGAATTCGACGGCGGAGGATCGTTGGAGAGGGAGGGAGAGGCGGCAGGGGTGGGATGAAAGAGAGAGGGAAATTTTAGGGTTTGGGGAGAGGAGGGAAGAGGGGGCAGAAGGGGAGCAAGGAGAAGGAGAGTTCTTCTGAATAAGATCGTGGGGGGATGGAATATATTACAGAAAGTTTATTACAAGTTTGCCACCGCTTTTAACTATTAATAACGTTTTATTTAATAAACGTTATTAAAAGCCTATAAATAGTCCAAACCGTTATATTAAAAGGTATTTCTAAACTTTGATAACGTTTATGTATCAGCCGTCATTAAAACTCCTTGTCGAGCGTCATTAATAGATCTTTTTGTAGTAGTGCCTGGGATGGTGGGGAGTCGTGCCATATTTCTTGGACTGATATAGAGAGTCTTCAAAAGTATTCAACGAGAGCCTTCGGTACGCGGTCGAAGCTTCAAAACACGAACGTCACCTTCATCTAAGTGGCACGTCCTGGTTGACTCGGATTACCTGTGGAGAGCGAGGATCAGTACATTGCCATGTGTTGATGGGTGACTAATTAGTGTCCATGTTTATATTTGGTTCAAGAAGTGATATGATATAATTGGTGATCTTTCTAGCCATCATAGTAAATTTTATGAACGAATCTCAATAGGCGTAAGAAGATGTAAATTACCATAAAATGTACCCACGGCAGAGTGTGTCGTTGCATCATGAACTTACAATATTCTTTTCTGTCAATTGTTATCATAGCTAACATAAATTATATGTGCTTTATGTGAAGGTCACTAGCAAGTCTAGCCATCATGGACGTTATAGCTTGGTTTAGATGGCAACCCTTCCAGCGTGGTTGCGAACCCGTTGGATGTTTCCCAATTGACCCGTGCTAACACCCATCACAGCTATCCAAGTTCCTCCAAGGCCGAATCGGTCCCGTAGCCCCCGAGATACCGTTCGAGGAACCTAACCCTTGTGCACAAGTTGTCTATGACCGTGCAAGACTAAGTTACTTAATCAAACATGGTCTATAAATATTGTGAGATTTAACCCATTTCAACGTATCCCGTGTAACCTCCGTTAATCGATTTCTTAGATTTTTAATTTTTTTGTATTTTTCAAATCTCTGAGTTTTCTGAATCTTTGAAAATCGTGAAATTCTAATATCGAGAAAATATTTCGATCGTAATCTGTTATCAATATTTGTTGGATTGTTGGTTGTAAAAGCTATTTTTTGGCTTTCATTATATTGGAATCTCTCCGTTCATTATTATAATTTATAAATGTTATTTTTGGAATACATAAAAGAATTGTTAAAATATTATTCTAAATAACTATATTTTTATACTATTTTATTGAATCATATAGTTTTAATAATATTTATAATAGGGTAGTGATTAACTAGTATTCATTAACTAATTAAATTAAGGAATGATAATAATTGTTAGTAGTTAGCAATTAGTGTAAGTGTTAGTTTTCCACTATTTTTTTCTATTTTTCTATTACATGTACAATTTTTCTTTAGGGTTTCTTCCTACCCTATAAATAGGCACACTTTCCTGGCCAAACGCCACCACCACGGCAATCGCCAATCCCACCAATCCATACTTTCGGCCTCCCTGCCACTTCGGCGGACGCCCATAACACACTACCACCACCGTCGCACTGTATTCGAGTCGCTTCGCCAGTTGCCCGAGCCCCATCGGCACCGGCCAACTCCGGCCCAACCTCTCCATACATCACAGCACCCCTGACCACCACAGGACAACTAACCCACAACCACTATACGGCCAAATCAAACCACCAGCCACCGTCCAAAGCCCCAAGCTACGGCCAACGTGGCCGTCTCCGACCAACACATCCCACTCCACCGCAAAAGAAATCAGACCACCACCACAGAGAGTAGGAGAGAGGAAACCTTACCGCTCTCTTCGTCGTGCCGCCTCTGCGCGAGAGCTCCTTCTCCTCCAGATCGGGGGGTGGGGTGGGGGGACGACCGCCGACCCCGATCGCCATGGGCGAGATAAACCCCGCTGGAAGTCGACGCCTCCACGCGCAGCTTCCAACACCGCCGTCGTGCCTGACCGCTCTGTGCGGCCGAAGTTGCTTCACTGCGCAGCTCCGCCTCCGTCGACGCCCCTCTGTGAGTCTCCTCTACATTTCCCGTTTGATCCCCTTCTTTTTCCTCCCATTCGGTAAGTAGAGAGAATGGAATGGTCAGTAGGACCCATTCCTCTCTCTTTGATTTTTTTATGGGAAGAAATTGATTAAGCCCCCTCTTCTCTCTCACTCTTTTAGATCAGTGGGTTGAAATAAAATAGCCAGCAGCTACAGCTATTTCTATTGCTGATTTTGGGAATTTGTTATTTAGATTTGTTTATTTGGATTTGTTATTGAGATTTGTTTATAGGGTGTTACCATTCATTAATAATATGTACTAATAGGATTTTGAGGTAAGTTTGGGAGAACAGCAAGTTGCTGTCATATATTCATATTTGATATAATTACCATATGTATAACATTGGTTAGGGAATTAACGATGATTATTATTACTAATGTGATTTTAGGGTATTGATATTAAAATGGGCTGTTTTCACTTGGACCTTTTGGGCCCGATGTTATTAAGGATTTTTAAGAGAGAAAAAAATATATAAATATTTTTATAAACTTATATTTCTAATAATATTTAACAAAATCTTGTTGGGCTTCTAGCCATACGTACTTGTATATATATGCATATTTATCACTATATATATATATATATATATATATATATATATATACTATATATATATATATATATATATATATATATATATAAGTGATAAATATGCATATATATATATATATATATATATATATATATATATATATATATATATATGTATGGCTTAATTGCACTTTGCTACCCTCAACTATTCCGCTTTTTCAACTTGATACCCTAAACTTTTTTTTGTAACAAGTTGATACCCAAAAAAAAATTTGAGACAAAAATACCCCTACTCAAACATTAAAATTATCCCCCCTCCCCCCAACCCCCCCTCCCCCACTCCGGCTGCCCCCTCCCTCCCGCTCCGCCTCCCCTCCGGCCACCCCCCTCTCCCGCGTCCAGCCAACCCCCCTACCTCCACCGCCGTCGGCCGCCACGGCAGCAGCAGCCGTCGCCGTAGTAGCAGCAGCCGCCGCAGCATCAGCAGCCGCAACCGCCGGAAGCGGGAGGGGGGGTTTGGCCGGACGTGGGAGAGGGGAGTGGCCGGAGGGGAGGCGGAGCGGGAGGGAGGGGGTGGCCGGAGTGGGGGAGGGGGAAAGGGGAGAAGGGAAGAGGGAAGGGATAAGGGCATTTTGGGGTTTTTTGAAAAATTAGGTATCAAGTTGAAAAAAAAAATAGTTGTGGTATCAACTTGTTACAAAAAAAAGTTTAGGGTATCAGGTTGAAAAAGCGGAATAGTTGAGTGTAGCAAAGTGCAATTAAGCCTATATATATATATATATATATATATATATATATATATATATATATTGGTATAAATATATATGTATATGTAGGTATATATGTATTTGTAAATATATGTACATATGCCTTTCTATAAATATGTGTGCATGCGTACTTGTATAAATACACACAATATTTTGTATAAAATAAATAAGTATATGTATATATAAATGACTAATACTTTTGATAGACAAGGTATATATTAAAATAAGTATTAGTAAATATTTCCATAAAGATTTGTACATGTAGATTGAAAAGCTATTTTTATTAGAAATCTATAAATATTAATATATTATTTTGTATAAATATAAGTATATGTATATGGACTTGGAGACCCTACTAATTAATATACTATTTAGTAATACCACGGGTACTAATGGTGTTATCATTATGATTTATGCATACTTTGGACCAAGATATAAAATGGGTACTAAAATTATATTTTTGGGCCTTAAAAACTATTTACCGTTAGATCTAACTTTTTGTATGAACCTTTATAATCAATTATTTCTATAATTGCAAATACTTTCTAAAAGATTAGATAGCAATTTAAATAGATCTAAATATTTTCCAAAACAATATTTCTCAAATATAGCTTTAAATATAATCGTAGCCTCGTGATTAATCTCTTAATCAGATCCCTTTGATCAATTCCTTTAATCACCTCGTAGTCGCGACTATAATAGTCGTTTCTTATTCCTTGATTCACCAAACCCTGATTTTGGACTTCCATATATCAAACTAGGCTATTTGGACTATTCTGGAATTATTGTAACTGCTTATGCCATCATTTAGAGACCATCTTGTGGAGAATATCATCAGTAGCTATTTTGTGTCGACACGTTAGTGTCGCGCATGTCAACTCCAACCAAAATTCAGGCGAGTACATTCTCTGATTGTTTTCATCATGATAGTATTTATATTGCCTGCTCTAGACTACTTTACTTGATGCTGATACATAGTTAACACGGATTGGTACTACATGGATCTTGTCATGCGATGTTATCCCCTTATCAGGTACATCGGGTATTTCATGTTCATGTACTTTATTATGTACATCGTGTACTCCTTATACTTGTATTATTTATGTATTCTCATGTGCTCTCGTATACTCTTATGTGCTCACATGTGCTTCATGTTCAAACTAACTATAATGTACGTAACATATCGTGATTGGATCCTTGTGTATTAATTGGGGTAGGGGGAGTAGAAGTGGTTATGTGTTTAAATCCCTTTAGTGTACTCATGTATATGTCGATTATGCCTTCACGTATAATCGAGTTACCGTAGAATAATTATGTATAACCTAAACCAATCACATAACTGTCTTGTGCTCTAAATCACTTATATTTATTATAGTTTACCAAGTTCTCTATTTTCTTTATGTACACAGTTTACTTCTATCTTTATGATGCTATTTCTCTATTTTCTGTATTTACTTTCTAGCATGTCATATATCTTATTCTATTGCTAGTTCTATATTTCCTACCATGCACTGGAACTACTTTTAGGGTTATATACTTCGCTTCAATCCTGACTTGATAACCACATTTTTAAGAATTATTATGCCCTACATTATTGGACTACAAGATGACGCTAGCTGAGATGGATCTCGATGTTCTATTCACCGTGAGTTGTCTCATGGGAGTTCTAGGCCTTTGTATTTTGATTTATGTTTTGTTATCGGATTTATCTCCAATATATTTTGGTCATGTATATTCATTTGTACATTTTAGTTGTTTCAAAGTTATTGATATATTTCCTATTTCATATCTTCCTTAGTTGTTTGTGATGTGATTGGAGTACATTGTGATTATGAATCTTTAGATGTTGTAGATATTATTGGGTACTTGACAGCGTTCTACCGTCGATACTACGGCGTAGGCTGGGCGTGGCCCACGTACTCGTGCCCGAACATCTGGGTACGGGTCGTGACACATTTTTATGGTGGCCCATGCAGGTTAGTCTTCGCAACTAATACGAAGTCGTGGTAGTACATAGGCTTTTGTCGTACTACTGCGAGCCTGCCCTAGGATCAAGATTGGATCATAGAATATTCTAGAAGTTTTAGTACTCAATCACATATTGGGAACTCTTGATAGATTCCATAGTTGGCTCCTTAGAATCTTATTTCGAAACTCTTTTGAGTCTATTTCCACTTGCTTTTGTTCGTTCTGATTTTGGAATATCTATCCATTATCGAACCCTATTCTTGCATTAGGATGAATTTTATGGACCCCAGAGAGAACTAGAAAGTAAAAGTTGAACCTATAACCATTTTGGTTAAGAATAAAACTTGATTAGCCAACCTTATATATGAAGGTTGAGGAGTATTTTAGGCTATATTCATGGAATTTTGAACTTTGACCGAGATAGTATCTTTGGGACAACCCTGAGAACCTCTCTCTAAACCCTATCTCAGAATCTATTTTCGCTTGTTTCCATTTACTTTTCCCTTGATTCGTTGTTGAATTTAATTCCTGGTGTTCGTTATTGACTTTAATTTTTGTATCGAGATAAATTTATAAATTTAGTTAAGGTATATTCTGATAATATATTTGATGAAGACAGTAAGAAAGGTAAACATCGGCTTTAGTTATAGAGTTTAGAATTTATCGTAGCCATATTAGCTGGTATGACAAAAAACATAGAGCCTAATTTTGGGTATACCTATCTTAGTTATGGAATTTAGATTTTCTTGCAGCCATACCGATTGGCGTGGCAAGAATTCAAGATAACATGATTATAGGGTATATACCTTAGTTATGGACTCTATTATTATTGCAGCTATGCTTACTGGCGTGGTGAATATTCTGGCAACCTGATTTCAGGACGACGTATATGGTTATCAGATCATATCTTAAATTGGTTCACTTCTTTATGATCAGATGAGCAAGAACAATTCCTATCATTATTTCTTTATCTTACCATTATTTCCTTATCTTACCGTTATTCCTTCGTCTTAATTAATACTGTCCTAATTACATCAATCCCCTATCTCGTATCTACTTATGTCAGCTACACTTTAAAATCTCTAAATTCTTATATCTCTTTACTTGGGAAAGGCCGAGGAAGCATCATAGTCATCTAGCTCGGAAAGGGATGTAATTGTCATCAATGGTAAGCTTGGTAGGAAAATAAAATGTTGGATGTTGATATAGATTTTTGGGATAAAGATATGACTGGGATTGAAAATGAATCAAGAGGCCGATATTATCAATTTAGAAACGATTACACTAGAGAATTATTGGGAGTATGAATTATATGGAAGAAACGTAGGAGGATTTCGGATAAGAAGAGTAGTAGAATATATATTAACGGTTAGAATCTGTAATATTTCGTAGACGTATTCTAGGACTGACGAGGATATTCGAGGTCAAATTATTTTTAAGAACCGAGATATTTTTAGGTTATTGATTCTTGAGATATTTTATATTAAGGCTATGATACCAAATTTAGGAATTTAAATAATGGATAAAAGATTTTAACCGTATGCGGTGATGGTACAAAATTGAACAAAGATTGGTAAGAGAATGACTAGGAACAGAGAGAACACAAAAAAAATTGAGTTAAAGGAAACTCTTAGAGAATTTTATGAGAATTCTAAATTTAATAAGGATAATGTTTGGTATAAGTTGAAGGAATTGTGAAGGCTAATTTTCATATTAAGGATAAATTTTATATGGCAGTAGTGACATTAGACTTGAGCAATACAAGAGTATCAATTGGATCAATGATTATGGATTTATAATCCTTGATTCAGGAACTTCAAATCTAGGTTAAAGACAAGACGAAGAAATTTTAACTTCAGAATGACTAAGGGGATAATGAACTGCAAAATCAAGGAGAGTAGAAAATGTTGAGGAGTTCTAACAAGAATATACTTCATGGGCTACTGACCTTGGAATAAAGGTCAAGTCTAAAGTATTTATAAAAAGGGTTCAATCTTTATAACTGAAGGTTATGATTTTTGGTAGTAGTAACATAAGGGTTGATTTTCATGATTGAAGATCATGATTTTGTAGTGGTACGCCTGGGCTTGTAAGATAAGAGTATATTTGGAAAATGTCGATTGGGTATACTTGGTAGCAGTCAGGCAGAGTAATGTGATTACTTGACTTCCTTAGGAAATTTGACTTTCCTATCCTTGAATTATTTCTTAAATTTAATATCGCTGAAGTTTAATCCTCCTTGATCGTGACCAACCAGTTTTGGTCATCTTCCTATATCGCGATGACCTTCTTGATTCTTGACCGTACTCAAGTGATTTAAATTTCAATCGTGACCTAGAATTCCATCATTTTGTTGCTAGTGCTTAAAACTTCGATTTTGTTCTCCACCGTGCTTAAATTTCATTTTTATCAAGAATTGATTAACCCTGTCCTTGATCGTATCAATATTTTTAAATTTTGATCGTGATTATATTCCAATACCATTATCTCTCGTGCCTAAACCTTCGATTTAAATTCTTAAGAATGACCAGTTCCGTGCTAATCATGATTTGATTTAGCCATTACTCTTTATGTTGGTCCTGCCTAGATAACCTGGCATGACTATACGACTTTGATTTCCACGATCATGATTCTAATAAATCGTGACTGTACGTGTTAATCTTAACCCATAAATCGTGCCTAAAACTTTTGATTTTTAATCACGACTATGTCGAAATAAAAAAATTCATCGTGCCTAAATTTTGATTCTCTAGTCACTCGTGCACAGATTTCATTCCTGATCATGACTAGGTTTAAAATTTTGTCACCCCATCCTGAATCGTGCCTAAGCGATTGAGTCATTCCGAAGTTCTTCAGCACGTCCGAACCTTGATTTCACTCGTGACCAGGGTTTGATCCTTGGTTACTGATCGTGCCAAATATTTGATTATTCATGATGATCCTCATTTGCGTCGTTTTTGTATTTGAACGTACCTGTATAACCTTGGATCCAATCTTATTGAGCCTAGATCATATTGGTCATTCTCGATCGAAATTCTAACTTGATCGTAATTGAATAATTTTGATTTTCCTAGTCGCGACTTCGCACTTAAATAACTTAAAAATCTATTTCTAAATCGTGCCTAAGAATTTTGACTTTCGATCACGACTATCTGGTTTGACGACAAAATTAGTCGTGTCAGAATTAGAAATTGATCATGTCAGAATAAATTTTCTATCAAGCCTAATTGATTTAAGTTTCTTCCTAAATCGTACCTATAAGACCTTGTCTTCGAAATCATGATTATAACTAAATTTTATCTTCATTCATAACTAAGCTTAGATGTTGATCGTGCCTATGCGACTTGAGCCTGATTTTCATCAAGCCTAAGCTCTATTGACTGTTCAGTACTTGAATCTCAAATTCCCCCTTCGATTCTCCTAGCCATGATTGAGATCACGCCTCAATAACTCAAGTTTTTTCTAAATCGTGCATATATAGTTTTGTTCATATCACGATTCTATCGTGCCAAAAATCACTAGTCGTGTCTAAATTATTTTGAATTTGATTACCTTGATCGTATTGAGTCGTCGTTCTTTGATCGTGGCTAAGGCACTGACTAAACTCTCTATCATGTTTTGATCCATCTGTCAATCTTAATTTCGAGGCCAAAATTTCTTTAAGGAGGGTAGATTTGTAACCTCCGTTAATCGATTTCTTGGATTTTCAAAATTTTTGTATTTTTCAAATCTCTGAGTTTTCTGAATCTTTGAAAATTATGAAATTCTAATATCGAGAAAATATTTCGATCGTAATCTGTTATCAATATTTGTTGGACTGTTGCTTGTAAAACCTATTTTATGGCTTTCATTCTATAGGAATCTTTCCGTTCATTATTATAAGTTATAAATGTTATTTTTGGAATACATAAAAGATCTGTCAAAATATTATTCTAAATAACTATATTTTTATTCTATTTTTTTGAATCATATAGTTTCAATAATATTTATAATAGGTTAGTGATTAACTAGTATTAATTAACTAATTAAATTAAGGAATGACAATAATTGTTAGTAGTTAGCAATTAGTGTTAGTTTTCCACTATTTTTTTTCCTATTTTTCTATTATATGTACAATTTTCCTTTAGGGTTTCTTCCTACCCTATAAATAGGCACACCTTTCAATACTTTACATCAACAAATCCTAAAACCTAGGACCCCAACACAGTTGCCACAATACCAAAACCCACAGCCTCCTGGCCTTTCTTCCCTCAATCAACACCACTGCCATCCTCATGTGGCCGACTCCCCGGCCACCACTCCTCCCTCTAGCCATTGGCTGCCACCCCATTGCCGACCACTCCCTCCACCGGCACCATGACAACCCAGCGCAACCCCAGCCACCCCCGGTCAGCCATCACCCCGACCCTGGCCAACCTGGCCAAATGCCACCACCACGGCATTCGTTACCCCCACCAATCCATACTTTCGGACTCCACGCCAATCCGACGGACGCACACAACACACTACCACTATCGCCATACTGTACCCGAGCTGCCTCGCCAGTTGCCCAAGCCCCATCGGTACCGGCCAACTCCGGCCTGACCTCCCCAAAAATCACAACACCCCTCACCACTGTTAGTGTCGGGGCACAATTTTTTCAATGGAAAACTAAGAAGATGAAACAATTGTAAAAATAATGTTCCAACGCAACACTTCTAGGAAGGTTGCGCAAGTTTAACGAAGATCTAAGAAGATCTCGTTACAGCAGCATATGATATTACGAGAATCTAAGAAGATTTTATAATCCACAGCAGCGAAGAAGATGAAAAGCGATTGATGGATGAATATCCTGCTGGGGTGAATGATCACCGTTGCTCAAAGCTACATTCGCCCCACACGAATAGCTTCCAGGAACCAGCAAGTTCTTCGGAGAACTTTGGAACACTTCTGCTCTTCTGACTCCTCGGATCGTACACAGACTCCCGTGTAAAAGTAACGCTAGTGCAAAGCTTCTCTTTTCTCTCACAACCTCTGTTTACTTGTGTTAAGAAACACTTGTAAACTTTCGTAACTCTCTGTATATGTTCTGAGTTTCTGCCTGTGAGAGAGAAGAGACCTTTTATAGGCCCGAGTAGCAACTGCCAGGTTAGCACAACATTCGGGACGTGGTAATAACCACTCCGAACGTGTAGTAACCGCTCAGATCATGCACAGGCATGATTTGAAGCAAGTTGCGTACCTCGCGCGCCTTGTACACCATGTGCTGAATGCACACTGAGCCACTCGCGCCACCTGCGCTCCCTGCGTGCCCTGTGCACCCTGCACCACCCGCACAACTGGGCGCGCACCAGGGTGCGCAACTGTTTGCGCCACTGGGCGCTCACCTGGTCGCGCAACCTGGGCCGTGCAACCTGGCAGCGCACCTGGCCGCGCAACATGGCAGCGCACCTGGCCGCGCAACCTGGTAGCACACCTGGCCGCGCAACCTGGCCGCGCATCCTTGTAGCACACCTAGCCGTACAACCTGGCCTGCACAACCTGGCAACGCGCCTGGCCGCACAAGTGGCTCGTGCAACGAGCACAACTTAAGTGCACTATGCGCCTAGCGACGATGCTGACGTACTAAGTGCAAAGTGCGCCAACAAAATGCCACATTACGCCTCATGAGCCCATGAGCCCGAGTCCGTGTCCGAGTCCGAGTCTGAGTCCGAGTCGCTAAGCCCCTACGGGGCTTAGCTCCCATGGAAATAAATTTTCCAAGAGCAAAAAGCATGAATGCTTTCAATTGTTTATTTAGCCTTTTTTCCGTTAGAAAAATAACCCCACATGGCACACCCATGTGCACCTCCATACCATATATGCATCTCTAAAATAGTATAGCTAATATATAGAGATACAACTCCTTTGGTCTAGCTGATGTGGGACTAAAATTCCCAATAAAAAAGACCAAAACCCGACAATCCCCCACTTATCTCTATATATGGGTATAAGTGTTCCCCACAGTAACTATCCATCATGCATTAGTAGAGATGTCGCTGATGACTTGAATCTTCCTGCATGGGTCAAACAACAGACTATAATACATAAATGGACTAAGTCTTGAATTCTGCACCATAGCTGAAATTCTTCCCACTCACATAATGTAGTTACATGTACTTCTGGCTACACATTAAAGGCCCTGTGCCAGCCTAGTTTCAGTGTATAATTTTGGGCGTCTACAAGTTTACCCTCAAGAGATGGCCTGATATCTCTTTGTCCATACACTATAGGTGAGTTAATTATGAAGAGACATGGCATGAAACGCTTTGCGGTTCCCATGCGGTGCTACGTCGTTATGACATGGCTTAAAGCCGAGGCCTTACCCCGTACCGGGAACCTCATCGTAGTGTCATACTACTGTAGCATGAGGCAACCGCCTCTTTGTAGTGCTAAACTATCCATCATGAAGCCTTAGGCTCCCTTGCGGTGTTACGCCGCAACAATATGGCTTGCAAGGCCGAGGCTTTATCCCTAACCGGGTATCTCATCGTGGTGTCGTGCCACTGTAACATGAGGAACTCCTTCTCTTTGTAGTACTGACTATACCCCTCTTTATTTTAACATACAGCATTAGGCAACTGTCTATTTGCGGTGCTACGCCGTTGTGACTTAGCTAGCAAGGCCGATACATTACCCCATGGCTGGAAACCTCATGATGGAGTCACCCCACAGTAGCATGGAGTTTCACTCCTTGTAGTGATGTTCTACCGTGCTTCCTGTAAAGCACACCAGGCATTCACTCTGCCTAAGAACTCATTAAGGCATTTAAGCCAACCTTTCCACATGATCTGTTTTCCGCAGAAAACAACAGTAGACAACAGTGGTTGTAGGTCCGTAACCTCTCCATGCCCAATAGAACATGTACCCACCGTTCCTGATATTCTTCCGATTAGTGGTCCTCTCTTGAACCAAAAGCTAGATGCTAAGTGAGTAAAACTTTGATACCGAAGGGGGTATCAAAGTTTTGATACCCCCTATGTATGACAAGTGGGACCCCCTCAATATTTATATATATATATATATGTTTACACATTTTACGAAGAGGGAGGGGGCCCACATGTCATACATAGGGGGTATCAAAACTTTGATACCCCCTTCGGTATCAAAGTTTTCTCCATGCTAAGTAGATTTCTCTTTGAACTAATAGCATAAAACTTTATGGTAGAAATACAATAATACAATATCAGAATGCCTTCAAGCCCATTTTACAAGCTGTGTCGTCAACCAGCTGGCGCTTGAGGCCCTTGGTAAACGGATCCGCCAGGTTCTCCTGACTCCGAACATCAATCACTGTAATAACACCTCTCTTGATAAGATCGTGTACTGTCCTGTGCTTCAACCGCACAGTCCTTTTCTTTTCATTGAAGAGGTCATTTGATGCCACCGCCGTAGTCGCCTGGTTGTCGCAGTATATCGGTATCGCCGGTATTTGTGCCCCAACCACTGGAAGATCATACATGAGCTCCCGAAGCCATTCTGATTCCTCGGCTGCGGTATCAAGTACAAAGAACTCAGATTCTATGGATGACCGCAAGAGCATAGTCTGCATCTTCGACTTCCACGATATAGCAGCTCCACCTATTGTGAAAATGAATCCACCTGTGGACCTCTCGCTCTCCACCTTTGAGCACCAACTGGCATCACTGAAGTCTTCTACTACCGCCAGCTTGCATACTCCAGCTGCCTGACGCTTTTCCATGAATTAGACTTCAGCTTCATATCATACCTGTACGGCGTATCAATCCCTGGAAGATCCTGATACCCATAACGAGTGATCATTTTCTCAATATAATGAGACTGTGACAGCGCTAGTCCAGTGTCCGTCTGGATGATCTTGATCGCTAAGATCACATCAGCTTCCCCCAAGTCCTTCATACTGAACTTGCTCGAGATAAATTTCTCTGTCTCCGTGACACAACCCATATCCGTACCTAGGATAAGCATGTCGTCCACGTACAGACAAACGATCATATCTCTTCCATCAGCGAACTTCGTGTAAATACACTTGTCCGTCTCGCTGACCATATAGCCATTTGATCTTATAACTTTGTCAAATTTCTCAAGCCACATCTTGGGAGCCTGTTTAAGACCGTACAAAGATTTCACCAACTTGCAGACTTTGTCTTCAAGACCCTTGACAACAAATCCCTCTAGCTGTTGTATGTAAATCTCTTCGGTCAGCTCGCCATTTAGGAAAGCTATTTTCACATCCATCTGATGTATCACCATCTTATGTATTGCTGCGAGAGCAATCAATATTCTGATGGTGGTCATCCGGGCTACTGGAGCATACGTGTCAAAGTAGTCAATCCCCTGCTTCTGAGAAAACCCCTTGGCTACCAACCTAGCCTTGAACTTGTCAATAGTTTCGTCTGCTTTCATCTTCTTCTTGAAGATCCATTTGCATCTGATGGGTTTCGCTCCTTCAGGAAGATCAACCAACACCCAAGTGTTATTTGAGGTGATAGAATCAATTTTATTGTCAATCGCCTCCTTCCAGAAAATCGTGTCTCTGGTCTTCATCGCCTCATCATAGGTAAGCGGATCTGCTTCTACATGATAGGTGACAAAGTCACTTCCGAAGTACTTCGACCTCCTCACACGCTTAGCTGACGTCTCAGCTTGTTCTGGTTCAATCGTTGTTTCAACAACAACATCTTCTTGGACCACATCTTCATTAAAGACTTCAGTTTCCTGCGCACCCTCATTGTTCTCTGGTATATCCGCAAGAACAATATTCTTGTGCCTTGCAAATTTGTCTTCAAAATATTCTGTGTCGCGAGATTCAATGATATAATTGACTCAATATCAAGAAATCTTTGAGCATCACTCTTCTCGCATACCCCAAGAAGATCGACTTAGTAGTCCTTGTCCCAAGCTTTTGAATCTTCAAATCTGGAAGCTTGACATATGCCAGACACCCCCACACTCGAATGACATTCAAGTTAGGTCTGACCTTGAACCAGAGTTCATGAGGAGTAATGTCTGAAGTTGCATGAGGCACTCTATTTAAAATAAAAGTGGCCGTCAATGCAGCTTCTCCTAAGTAGCACTTAGAAAGACCCGCAGTCAACAGCATTGAGTTAATAATTTCTGTTAACATTCTGTTCTTCCTCTCAGCTACTCTGTTTGATTGAGGAAAGTATGGAGCCGTAGTCTCATTGACAATTCCATGTTCTTGGCAGAACGATGTGAATTCATGAGACCTGTACTCCCCACCTCGATCACTTCTTATTCTTTTGAGTTCTTGTCCAGTTTGCCGCTCAGCTTCGGCCCTAAACTCCTTGAACTTCTCGAATGCTTCATCTTTAGCCTTCAGCAAATAGATGAACGCATATTTTGAGAAGTCATCGATGAAAGTTATAAAATACTTCATCCCGGCCTTTGTAGAGAATTGTTTGAAGTCACAGATATCGGAGTGTACCAACTCCAGAAGATCTGTACTTCAATTAACCCGAGAGAAGGGTTTCCTTGTGATATTTGTTTGAGCACAAACTTCACATTTCTCTACCTTACCCCCACACTTAGAGATAAGCCCTAGACTAGATATTTTGTTTATTCGTTTACAATGAACATGTCCTAGTCTATTATGCCACAACTCAAAAGTATAAGCAGAAGGAGTAATTGCATTAATAACATTGGACTGATTTACAAGCTGAATTTTGAACATTCCTTCGGTATAAAAAGCTTTCCCGAAATATGTTCCCTTGATTGACATCACCATCTGGCCAGCATTGATGTCCATTTTGAGGCCTGCGTTGCAGAATAGGCCTCCTGAGATCAGGTTCTTGGCGATAGCAGGTACGTGCTTCACGCCTTGAAGCGTCATAGACTTGCCAGAAGTCAGCTTCAATACCACCGTCCCAATCTCGAGTACTTCAGCTTGTGCCTGGTTCGCCACCATAACAACTTCAGAAGTAGGTGTGTAGGTGGTGAACCACTCCTTGCTGGAGCGGACATGGCAGATGGCTCCAGTGTCTATCCACCAGTCAGAGTCAGTCCCTAACGCATCAACCTGCGCAATCATAGCAACAACTTCAGTGATCGTAGATACCTTACTAGGCTCTCCTTGCTCTGATTGCTTGGTCTTTGCTTTGCATTCATTCTTGAAGTGGCCCTTCTTGCCACACTTGAAACAAGCCAAATGTGACTTTGGCTTCTTTTGCTTGAACGAAGTTTCTTTGACTTTCAGATTGTCAGGGTCCTTCTTCTTGCTGTGGGAAGCCACCTGCTTTTTCCTTGGTTCCTTAGTATAAACCAGATTGGCGTTAGCCAATTGCTTGGACGGTGCGCCCACCTTCAGTTGAGCCCGCATCTGGTCCTCAACATAAATTTTCTGCAATAGATCTTCAAGGCTAATCTCAAGCTTTTTCTTATGCATGTTTGCATAGAACTTACTCCACCCAGCGGAGAGCTTCGATACAATCCCTCCAACAAACTTGTCGGAAAGGGGCATCGCCTCATCTTCCAGCTTCTGTCGCAGCTTCAGGAATTCTTTCACTTGCGACAGCATGGACTTATCATCCTCAAAGTGCCATTTGTAATATTTTTCAACCACAAATATCTTGCTCCTATTTTTGTCTTCTTCGTACAGTTTCTCCAGAGACTCCCATATGTCTCTGGCAATAGTCTTCTTACTGTAGGATTCTGCTAGGAAATCCTCCATAGCATTCAGGATAAGCAGCCTGCAAATGCTATTCTCCAGTCTCCACTTGGCCTGAAGTTTAGTAGTCGCAGTGATTGCGGCAGCAGACCCAACATCTAGAACAGTAGGCTCCTCTTCAAGAAGCACGTGATCAAAGTCTCTGAGTTGAAGAGTGAGATAAACCTTCCTCTTCCAGACTTGATAATGCTCTCCATCAAACTTTTCTAACTTACAGAAGTCAGTATTGAGGAGTGAAGCATTAAAGTTTCCCATCGTAGGAATATAGCTTTGAGATTGTTAGTGCCGGGGCACAATTATTTTTTCGATAAAAAACTTATAAGATGAAACAATTGTAAAAACAATGTTCCAATCCAATACATCTAGGAAGGTTGCAAAAGTTTAACGAAGATCTAAGAAGATCTCGTTACAACAACATATGATATTACGAGAATCTAAGAAGATTTCGTAATCCAAAGCAGCGAAGAAGATGACAAGCAATTGATGGATGAATATCCTGCTGGGGTGAATGATCACCGTTGCTCAAAGCTATATTCGTCCCACACGAATAGCTTCCAGGAACCAGCAAGTTCGTCGGAGAACTTTGGAACACTTCTGCTCTTCTGACTCCTCGGATCGTACACGGACTCCCGTACAAAAGCAACGCTGGTGCAAAGCTTCTCTTCTCTCTCACAGCCTCTGTTTACTTGTGTTAAGAAACACTTGTAAACTTTCGTAACTCTCTGTATATGTTCTGTGTTTCTTTTTGTGAGAGAGAAGAGACCTTTTACAGGCCCGAGTAGCAACTACCCGGTTAGCACAACATTCGGGACGTGGTAATAACCACTCCAAACATGTAGCAACCCTCAGATCATGCACAGGCACGATCTGAAGCAAGTTGTGCACCTCGCGCACCCCGTGCGTTTTGTACACCACGTGCTGAACGCGCACTGAGCAACGTGCGCCACCTGCGCTCCCTGCGGGCCCTGCGCACCCTGTGCGCCCTGCGCACCCTGCGCCCCCTGGGTGCGCACCTGGTTGCGCCACTGGGCGCACACCTGGTCGTGCGGCCGCACAACCTGGTAGCACACCTGGCCGTGCATCCTAGTAGCGCACCTGGCCGCGCAACCTGGCTCACGCAACGAGCGTACTATGCGCCTAGCGACGATGCTAAGTGCAAAGTGTGCCAACAAAATACCACATTACGCCTCATGAGCCCGAGTCCATGTCCGTGTCCGAGTCCGAGTCCGAGTCCGAGTCACTAAGCCCCTACGGGACTTAGCTCCCAGGAAAATAAATTTTCCAAGAGCAAAAAGCATGAATGCTTTCAATTGATTATTTAGCTTTTTTCCCATTAGAAAAATAACCCCACATGGCACACCCATGTGCACCTCCACACCACATGTGCATCTCTAAAATAGCATAGCTAATATATAGAGATACAACTCCTTTGGTCTTGCCAATGTGGTTCTAAAATTTCCAATGAAAAAGACCAAAACCCAACACACCACGACAGGACAACCAACCCGCCACCACTATACGGCCAAATCAGACCACTAGCCACCGCCCAAAGCCCCAAGCCACGGCCAACATGGCCGCCTCCGACCAACATATCCCACACCACCGCAGAATAAATCATACCACCACCACAGAGAGTAGGAGAGAGGAAACCTTATCTCTCTCTCTTCGTCGCGCCACCTCCGCACGAGAGCTCCTTCTCCTCTAGATCAGGGGGGACGATCGTTGACCCCTATCGCCATTGGTGAGAAAACACCCGCTAGGAGTCGACGCCTCCGCGCGTCCAGCTTCCGACACCGCCGTTGCGCCTGACCACTCCGCCCGGCTGGAGTCGCTTCTTCGTGCAGCTCCACCCCCATCGACGCCTCTCTGTGAGTCTCCTATTCACTTCCCTCTTGATCTCCATTTTTTTCCTCCCGCTCGGTGAGTAGAGAGAATGGAATGGTCAGCAGGACCCATTCCTCTCTCTTCGATTTTTTATGGGAAGAAATTGATTAAGCCCCCTCTTCTCTCTCACTCTTTCGGATCAGTAGGTTGAAATGAAATAGCCAGCAGCTGCAGTTATTTCTATTGCTGATTTTGGGGATTTGTTATTTGGATTTGTTTATTTGAATTTTTTATTGGGATTTGTTTATAGGGTGTCACCATTCATTAATAATGTGTACCAATTAGGATTTTGAGGTAAGTTTGGGAGAACAGCAAGTTGCTGTCATATATTCATATTTGATATAATTACCATTAAACGTATAACAGTGGTTAGGGATTTAATGATGATTATTATTACTAATGTGATTTTAGGGTATTGATATTAAAATGGGCTGTTTTCATATGGACCTCTTGGCCCGATGTTATCAAGGATTTTTAAGAGATAAAAAGAATTTATAAATATTTTTATAAACTTATATTTCTAAGAATATTTAGCAAAATCTTGTTGGACTTCTAGCCATACGTGTGTGTATATATATATATATATATATATATATATATATATATATATATATATATATATATATATATATATATATATATATATATATATATATATATATTTTATATATATATATATATATATATATATATATATATATATATTTATTTATATATATATATATATATATATATATATATATATATATATATATATATATACCTCCGTTCTCCGGGTTCGCGGGAGGGCATCCTCCTTCATCGCCCCCTGACCGGAGCTTCGTTCCCGCCGGCACTTTTCCTCCTGTCCCTTCCTCCGGGGTTGCCCACCGCCTATGCAGCGGAGACGGCGGAGTTCGTCTGGAGCGGCCTCGCTCCTCCGCGGATCCCTCTCCATGCTTCTCGAGGCGGTCGCTGGTCCCGAGGACTTCTCAGCCGGCGGGAGCAGCTGGACTGGCGCTTCACGTGGCCCCCTCGGGCGGGGTGCCTGCATCGGGGGACGTACAAGTCGTTGGCGCGGTCCACCCTCAGGAACCGCTGGCAGCTCTGCCTCGCGCTGTTGGCCACGTGACCCACGTGGCCCCCTCGGGTGGAAGGCCAGCCTCGAGGAATGCGCTGCCTTTTGGCGCAATACATCACACGGTTCTCCAAGCGCGCAGTCCACCTTGTTCTCATGTGCGCTTTGGGAGCCACGTACCCCACTATTTGGCGCAGCTCTGTCCTGTTTCGCCTTTGGGAAGCGGCCCCACCCTTGTGGGTGAGCTGGCCCTTAGCGCTTCCCGCTTGTATGTCTCGATCCCCCCCCCCCCCCCCCGCGCCCCCTCCCTTGCGCTAGCCTCCAGTTTGCGCACGCCTGGCGCTTCTTCCAGCTGCTCTGCGCCTTCTAGGGCCAATCCCCTAGCCTCTTGGCTATTCCCGGGGCTTCTCCCCCTTGCCTCTCGGCACTTCTCGAGGACCCTATCCCCCGCCTTTTGGCCCCCGCTGGGATCCAGCGCCCTTGCTTATCGGCGCCCTTCGGCCCCCCAACCGGTTTCGGGCTTCCCTTAGCCGGCCCCGATTTCGCGCACCCTGGAGCCGGCTCGGTTCCTAGCCCGTCCGCTCCCTCTGATTTGGCAATCTCTGCCACCCCCTCCCACCGCTCTCCCCATCTTGCCGCCTCCCTCCTCCTCCAGGCTCCAGGATCTGTCTCCCGATTGTCCTCTTCGCCTCCCTCTCGATCCCCCTAGCTCTGTATCCCCTGTCGGCTCCTCCGCCCCGGTCAGTGCGTCTGCCCCCCACCCCCGCCCGTCCTACGCTGCGGCCTTACGGCCGGACCGGGGGAGACAACTCCCATCGTCGTCGGCGGAGATCTTGCTTCCAGACGTCCTTTTCTCGTCTTCCGCGGACGGCGATCTCATTCGGGTCCCATTTGCAGCTTCGGAGATCTCCACCTTATCCTCTTCCTTCTCGAAGACGTCTGTGCTCAAATTCGGATCTGGCTGTCCGAAGATCCTCTCCGCCTCGGAAGCTATCGCCAAGTGGGGCCTGTCCGCAGCATACCGGGTCGCTCCGCTCGACCCTCAGCACATGCTCTTAAACCTCTCTTCCGCTCAGGACTACGATGTGGTCCACGCCAAGGGCACGGCCAGAATAGGCACGCAGATCGCTAAAGTGGTCAAATTGTCACCCGAATTCAACCCAAAAATTGATTCAACTATCATTTCCACATGGATCACCCTACCCAACCTCTCCCTGGTATGTGTCACTTTCCATTCCCAGAATACGTATTTTTAGAATGCATGTACTATTTAAATGTAAATATTTTGTATTTATCATGTATTGCTCTGTATTTAAATCCCTTTAAATTTCATGTTAATTAATTTCCTGTAATTTTATTCCTGCATTTTACTTTCTGCTTTTATACTCTGCTTTAGCTTTGCTATGGGTTCGGCTCAGATTGGTTTAATCATGTTGGTCCATCATGAACCGAAATAAACCCCTACCTACCACCACTCCTTCATTTAAAAGCCCATCCCCTTTCTCTCTCTTCATTACTCTTCTTCTTCCTCATAACTCTCCCACCAACCTAGAAGAGATAGGCAAGTGTCAACTTGCTTCTTGATGGATCTCCATTTTTGTTGTTCCATTGTCTTCCTCTCAATATTCTAAGACACTTTAGTGCTTGGCATTTTCAAATTCTATGGCTAAATTCTTCTAGATCTAAATTTATAGTATTTTCGGATTTTTTGGGTTTTGACCTATTTAACATTGTTATTTCCAAATTTTGATGGTTCCATGTTGTAGAGAATTTCGTTCTACCCTATTTTGACCTATGGAAGTCCAAATTTGGACTTACGGTGAAGGTTTTATGGAGCTTGGAAGCCAAGGGTTCCATGACCATCCTCCTCAGGTTTTCTGAGAAGATGGGTCTCTCATTTCTCAGCCGCATGGATTAATTATTTCCCAATCTCATTTCTCAGCCGCATGGGTTATTTATTTTCCAATCTCATTTCGCAGCCGCATGGGAATCTCATTTCTCAGCCGCATTATTTCCCAATCTCATTTCTCAGCCGCATGGGTTATTTATTTTCCAATCTCATTTCACAGCCGCATGAGAATCTCATTCCTCAGCCGCATGGATTAATTATTTTCCAATCTCATTCCTCAGCCGCATGGATTATTTATTTCCCAATTTCATTTCTCACCCGCATGGGTTATTTATTTTCCAATCTCATTTCACAGCCGCATGAGAATCTCATTCCTCAGCCGCATGGATTAATTATTTTTCAATCTCATTTCTCAGCCGTATGGGTTATTTATTTTCCAATCTCATTTCACAGCCGCATGAGAATCTCATTTCTCAGCCGCATGGATTAATTATTTCCCAATCTTATTTCTCAGCCGCATGGATTATTTATTTCCCAATCTCATTTCACAGCCGCATGAGAATCTCATTCCTCAGCCGCATGGATTAATTATTTTCCAATCTCATTTCTCAGCCGCATGGGTTATTTATTTCCCAATCTCATTTCACAGCCGCATGAGAATCTCATTTTTCAGCCGCATGGATTAATTATTTCCCAATCTTATTTCTCAGCCGCATGGGTTATTTATTTCCCAATCTTATTTCACAGCCGCATGAGAATTCCATTCCTCAGCTGCATGGATTAATTATTTCCCAATCTCATTCCTCAGCTGTATGGATTATTTATTTTCCAATCTCATTTCACAGCCGCATGAGAATCTCATTTCTCAGCCGCATGGATTAATTATTTCCCAATCTTATTTCTCAGCCGCATGGATTAATTATTTCCCAATCTCATTCCTCAGCCGCATGGATTATTTATTTTCCAATCTCATTTCTCTGCCGCATGGATTATTTATTTCTCAACCATATTTCTCAGCCGCATGAGATTTTTATTTCCCAATCGCATGAGATGGATTTTATTTCCCGAATTTGGCATTAATTAACATTGATTGTTATCTTGATTTATAATTGACATGCGTTCCTAGTTGGAACTAAGAGACTGGCTAGTCGTCTTATTGAATTGAATGGAATAAGACACGTTCATATCAACTATGAACTATTGAAATCGATTGGCCAATTCCGAATATTGACATATAGATACATGCAGGCTACAATTTATTTATTTATTTTACGAAGGCAGCATGTGTACTTTATGGTCAAGACATAATTATTTCGTGGTTAGTTTTAATTGTTGCATTGCGCTATGTAAGACCTACAACCTAACCGCACGGGTATCGTTGTAGAGTTGAGCATATCGTACTTTGTACGGAAGTACTCATTTTGAAATGACCATGATCCACGGCATGGGATTTCACTTAACATAGAGGCTACTAAGTTAAATAAAATAATGATTGCATGGAGATAATGGATTTCCGAGTTCTTACATGGCAGCCCTCTTTGGGACTATTAGTGCCCAACAGGCCGGCTGGTTCCCACAGATACTGCAAATCTGCCACACGGACAGGGAGCGGTATCTGCTTATATTATTGTATATTGATGACGGGCATCCCGCTGGGACTCGTCTAATTCATGATTGGCGCAATTGATTGATTGGATAGACTAGCCTTGCTTGTCCATAGTAAGAACTGAGAAATCCTTATTGCATAATTCCAGGATAACTTGGGACTCACAGTAGTAAGCCGTAGGAGTTGGATGGCCGTTTAAGTTGATTTGTTTGTGTACTGTACCTACTCTGTTACCTAACTGAGATGATCAGAGCATCAGGACATGACGGGCCAACTTCTGTCCTTGTTTGGTTGGGAAGTTGGTTCGAAGTGTCATGTTGTTACGTGAATCCCAGTAGCAAGCAGAGATCTATTATTATATTCGCTTATTCACTGGTTTAAATTCCTCATATCGTGCTTCCTTGCGGTACTTGCTATTAGAGGTCTAACTTCTCTGTTTTTGCATGGCCAGATTTAGAGCCGGTCCCCGAGGACTCAGCTTACTTCTACCTCCAAGATGGTCAATACTAGAGGAATGATCGCAGGAGGACTCGAGTGGGTTCCTTACTTTCCCGCTCATTTTGTTAATTACTTTACATTTTACCGCTTGGCACCGACATGTTAGTCGGATAGTCTTGCACTTACTTTTACATAATTGTAATTAAGTTAGACTGCAGCTGATAACAATTGTGTATATGTTGCTATATCATCTAGCTATGTTTTGTAAAGCCAGATCTCAAGAACATTTTGACTAAGCATTTGGGACGCCTTATTGCTTTATCTTAAATGTTCTCTGTTATTGCTTCTTGTTTGAATGATTGAGACAATAGATGTGAAGTGACCATAGCGGGACTTTCATGTAGTATGCACCTCCTTGTCTTTTAGACAGCATTGATCGTATTATACGGTATTCATCTACCCGTAATACGTAGATGGCTGAGCATTCCCCCGCTCTCCAGTATTCTGGTTCTGGGGCGTGACAGTATGCTTCCCCGCAGCTGCCCTCAAACGGATAGACAACTCATTTGGAACCCTGGTTGCCATCGCGGAAGAAACTCGTAACCTTTCCAAGTGCAATTACGCGAAGATCTGCGTGGAGTTAGACCTCGCTAACGACCCCCCCCCCAAACTCATAGAGATCGAGCTTGGAGATCAAACTCACTGTCAAACGCTGGTTTACGATAACAACATCATATTCTGCAAATACTGCCAAATGAGCGGACACCTCATGCAGCACTGCTTCCGTGCGCACCCTGAAATAAAGAAGTCGAGAACGCGCACCCCGCGTGCGTCGACAGCTCAAAGAGACCCACCCTTCGGCATCCACAATTCCAATCCCGACCCCCTCCTTCAGATCGAGGACTAGCCTCGCCCACCCCCTCATGCCAACATACCCAGCACCGCTATCGTCCCATACACCCCTTCCACCCTCTCCCTTCATAACCCGTTTGACCTCCTCTCAGGTATCTCATTCGACGACGAACATAATCCCTCCAGTGAAATCCCCTCCACCTCCCTCGTCCAACATGATTTCCCCAAAATTAGGGGTTTCACACACCTCCCCCCTGCAGACATAGCCCCCATCCTCCAACTCATCATCCCACCCGTCACCAACTTATCTCTCCCCCAAGGGGTATCTCGCTCCATCCAACCACCCGTCGAATCCTCTCTCCTTCCCAGTCAGGAATCGTCCACGTGCAGTCATGAGCAGCTCGAGGCTCCCCATTCCCCCCTCGCTGCCCCCGACGAGGACCCAGAGCCTCCTAGATCTCCCTTTCGCCTCCCTTTGCCGCTCAGCACTTGCCCAGCCGACCCCTTTCCGGCAGATTCTGGCAAGCCTAGGAAGCCGGCATTCTGGACCGTGGGAACCCCTTATGTGCCCTAGAAGAACAAGACTGCGACTTAGCCATCGATTCTACTGACGCCACTGCTAGCAGCAATGCAAGTCGGGATAACAAAGACACCGGAAGCGTCGGGTACATCAGCACCATCACCAAAAAAACCTCTTCCAAGAAGAACAAAAACAAGCCAAAGCAGACGACGGCAAGGACGGCTAGGTCCGCCACGAAACACAGTCACCCCCTTTCCAGTTCCTCAGCAGATGCTTAACATCATCTCTTGGAATGTGAGGGGGATCAGAAATTGTAACGCCCCAGAACCAGAATACTGGAGAGCGGGGGCGTACATAGCCAGCTACGTATATTGAAGTGCAACCCACCTTGCTATACGGTCACGGCTGTCTAGATACATGAGAGTTTAACTACAATCCATCAGTCTCCTATGGTCATGAACAAGCCTAGTGTCTCAATCACAAGCAAGTAGTAGAAGTCACAAGATATTAGAACATCAAATATACAATAGTAAGGCGTCCCATACATTACATATTGGATGATCATGAAGCTAGTCATACAAAATGTGAAGACTAGCAAGAGTTTAGTCATACATGATCAACCCTAGGATTTGTCAATCATGTTATAGCCCGTAGGCAGACAGTAAGTAAAGGTGCAACCGAGCTAACACGTGTCGTCGGATAAACGCCTCAAAAGAATAATTTACAGTGAAGTGGGAGAACAAAAGAAACCCACTCGTTGCCAGGGTTACGCCTGGTGGCCACCATCTGGCTGGAGGTAGGTAGAACCTCTGGAGCTGCTCCGATATCTGGCCACACAAAACTAGCTGGGTCAGACCCCAGAAAGAGCAAGTGCCACAAAGGAGGCTTCACTTAGGAACTAAAACTAGCATATCCCAATAGAGTATTAAAGATAATAAATAAAGAACTGATAATAATAGAGATAACAACAGTAAACTGAGTACGAAGAAACCATTCAAGTAGCCAGGTCACAACCCTTAAACCAAACAAGGACCGGGGTTGCAGCCCTTCACCTGAATAGAAACCCGTCTCAAATACTATTGGTAAGTAAAACATGATTAGTCTTGTCATAGGGTAAAAATAAGACAATAAACGAAGAGAGGATAAGGAACTGCTCTGGAAGCCAGGTTACAACTCTTAAACCAAACAAGGACCGGAGTTATAACCCTTCACCTGAACAGAACCTTGCCCCTGATCATTATTGTGAAGGCTGGTATAAATAATCGTGTTATTGGAGTAAGGCAAAACAAGACGAACATGGCTTGGAGAGCAATAAGACAATAAACGAAGAGAGGACACAGAACTGCTCCGGGAGCCAGGTTACAACTCTTAAACCAAACAAGGACCGGAGTTGTAACCCTTCGCCTGAACAGAACTGGACCCCTGATCCTTATTGTTAAGATAAGCACACATAATCAGGACGATATATGATAAGATAACCATAGAACTATTCAGATAGCCAAGTTACAACCCTTAAACCAAACAAGGACCGGGGTTGTAACCCTTCATCTGAACAGAACTTGGTATCTTAATATTTATCGATACAAGAAATCAGGTCATGATACAATCTTGTACAGGATCATGACAACTAGATAGGGCTAGACTCCATCCAATCAATCACGTCCAAGCATTGAGTACGGCTTGATACTTTTAACTAACTAGGGTTATCACAAGCCTAGTTACTAGCAAAATGCAATGAGATTATTCCAACAGCCACAAGCCCTGCAGACCATCCGGTTATCCAGGTCGAATGTCCGTTTATTAATGGTGCACCACATGACTGTGTGCTGGAAATGTGCCATACTCGTCGGTAGGCTACAAGTCCAATGAATGCGCCCAGATAACGGGATTGCCTGTAGCGGGGAATCTCTTCATGTCTACTGAATTATTCTAGTTAATTAGCCTTAGTCAATTTCAGTAGGTGCCCCTGACCGTGGTATTCAGGGGTCCCCGTCCTAGACATAATGCAAGACAGTACTTGTTTATATGTACAAACACAATCGTCCACGGTGTCCAGGTCAATCATTCTTGTCAGGTCGTGTCATGTCATATTAGTCGTCGCAACAGCATTTCGAGATAATCATGTCAGGTATACTTGTCATACCATGCCATGTTCAATTATCATTTCCAAACATATTAAATAAATTCATGATTTTTAAGTTCAGGACAAAAGGCGTAAGGATATAAAATGGGCGTAAAATATATATAAAAGGTAAAGGTGTACGCCATAGGAACTCAAGTTTCTACGCGCGTACCACCGATTACTCTAGTGAAACTTTACGCGTGAGCTTTACGCTAGCAGCTCTACGCGAGCAAGGGAGCATACGGCTGGGATTTACGCTAGCCAGGCTTTACACTAGCGAGATTGTACGCGCGTAAAATTTTACGCGCGCGAACCCTCGAGCAGATTTTACGTGAGTAAAACTTTACGCGAGGAAAACTCGGGCAATTTTACGCTCGTGAAGGTCTGCTCGAGCTAGGGATTTTACGCTAGTAAAACTTACGCGAGACCACGTCTACGCGAGCACGATTTTACGCTAGCGGGAGAGCCCCGAGCGTAAAATTGATAAACTCAGCGTAGAGCGGGATACGCTTACACGCAATGCGTAAGCGTAAAAGGGGCACTACGCAGGCACGTTAAGACATGAGCGTAAAAGGCCGAAATAAACGATGGCACGTAAAACGTATGCGTAAAAGACTGATATAACACGCTGACACGTAAAACGTGGGCGTAAGGGCTAAACACTACGCTAACACGTTAGAACGTGTGCGTAAAACTTCATCTTCTCCCCATGGCCAAAGCAAACACGCGTAAAAGCTTAGGAACTCCATCTCGGCCAGGACTTGGTGAAATTCGGCCATCCCAAAACCAAACTTGTGTAAAATCATGAGGCCTACTACATGGAACTCTTAGTTTTCGAAAACAAGCTATTTTAGTAGATCACAACTAAGAAGATCGAAAATACTAGAAATTTAGATCTACGTATAATGAGCCATAGAATTTGAAAACACTAAGTACAAAAGAGGCTTAGGATCTTGAGGAGAAGAGAATGGAACAACAAAATGGGAGTTCCCTCGTGAAGCAAGTTACACTTGCCTAGCTCTCTTCCTGGTAGGTGAAGAAGAGTAATGGTGGGAAAAGGAGAAGTAATGAGGAGAGAGAGAAAAGTGGGCGGCTAATAAAGGAAGGGGGAAGTGGTAGGTGGGAGTTTGCACTCCAACCCAAACCGAACCAAATCAAGCCGAACCTAACCGAACCCAGCCAAGAGACATGAAATACGAGTCAAGATACGTACACATATACCAGAATACGTAATACGAACCACATGCATTACAGAAATAAGCCGACGATGAACAGAATCCTCAGTCTCAAGAAGACTCATCGTATTGACCTCTTAATCATCATCGAACCAAAAATCCCTCAAAAAAGAATAAAAGCCACTCAACTCAAGTTAGGATTCCTGCAAGCCATTATTGGTTGCAATGATATATGGATATTTCTGGCGCAAGACTTCAAATTTGGCATCATCCAAGACTCATTCCAGGCCCTTACCTGCTGGGTTGAACACCCGGCCCTTAAGTCCCGTTCCATCCTCTCCGCAGTCCACGGCAGTTGCGATATCCCTAAGCGAAGATTGCTTTGGGCAGACCTGCTGCTAGTCCATTCTCTTGGGCTACCGTGGCTTAGCATCGGAGACTACAACACGGTCTCCAACAGGGAAGAGAAGTCTGGTGGCCGCCCTCCGCCTCAGCCAGCGATGGATGATTTCAACAACTTTACCTTTCTTGGGCACCTCTCCCCTATCCCCTTTCATGGCAGCGAGTTCACCTGGTGCAACATGCAGGAGGGTCATCGACGCCAGTACTCTCGATTAGATCGGGCGTTGATTAACGACCGCTGGTCCGACATGGGCCTGATCTCCAACCTCACTCACCTGAACTCCACTGAATCGGATCACTCCCCTCTTCTTGTCCAGATCAGCAATAAATACACCAGCAACAAAAAAACATTCTGCTTCCTCGACTTCTGGCGACATCACCCCCAATTCCAGAACATCGTTGCTTCCGCGTGGAATTCGGTCTCTGGTCTTGACCCCTTGATACATATGGCGGATAAACTCTCAGCTACTCGCAAGGCCCTCTCAACTTGGAGCAGAGAAGCCTACGGTGCCATCTTCCAGGCTATCAGGGAAGCGGAGGACGATATCAACCGTGCGAAGTCCGATTTTGCCTCTAATAACTCCCCGGAGGCCCGTGCGGCCCTCAACCTCGCCCGTGCCCTTCTTAAATCCAGACTGAGAGTGGAGAATGATTTCTGGAGGCAAAAAGCCAGATCGACTTAGGACACCGACGGCGACCGGAACACCAGGTTCTTCCATGCTTGCGTCAAAGGACGCAGAAACAAATTAAATTTACACCGGATTCTAGACGAGAACGGTAATCTGGTGGAAGACCAGGCCGGTATTCAGGCTGCGGCTGTGAACTACTACTCCAACCTCTTCACCAAAGACCGCGTCGTTAAAGACGTGACGCTTCTGTCTGTTATCCCTTCCCTCATTAGCGATCACGATAATGCAGCCCTGCTGGCCACAACTTCGGAGGAGGAGGTTAAAGCGGCAGTCTGGTCCATGAACGAGCATAGCGTGTTAGCCCAATGATTGTATCATGTTTTTGAACATGGTTAATATGCTAAGTTTAGCATTTCATTATCATTAATCTTCATACTATCGCTATAGCATTTTATTATCACTAATCTTCATACTAATATTTATGCTATCACTATAGCATTGATACTTAAACTTCGCATAGTCCTAATGTGCTTTTATCTTATCAATCTTGCTACATGTATATTGCTTTATTCGTCTAACATGTATTTGCAGAAAAGCAATTAGCAAGATCAATGTGGACATATGCAATGCAATGAAGAAAACATGGTGGGCCAAAGACGACGGATCCCACAAGATTTCTCTGAACCACCCGACGACATCTCCGGAGCCACGCACTCGGGGGTTCCGCTGCCCGGTCAGCGGACGGGGGTCGAGGGGGCAGCGCCCCTCGTCGAGGGTTCGGGGGTGAAGCCTCCAAAAGGTATTCAGTTTTTGTAAACTGGATATCTTTGGACAGCTGCCGCCAAGGAAAAAAGCCAGCACCTATCAAAGGAAGAAGCCAAGCCATGCCATCATCATTTCAAGACTCTGAAGAAGCCTGCACCTGCTACAGTATATCTGGAGTCTGTAATGAGTCTTAGAAATTGTTGTAAACACAAAAAATGGATGGCAAAATCGAAAGCTAGGGTAGAAACCAGCCCAGGATCATTTTTGACTGAAAAATCGGCATACCGACGGTATACCGGTGCATACCGGCGGTATACCGATTTTGTTCACAGAAAGTTTCTGTCCACAAAACCGACATACCGACGGTATACCGGATCATACCGACGGTATACCGGTTCAGTAACGTTGAAATTCTAACGATCGGATTTCGAGCATTTAATGATCCCAACGGCTATATTTCTAGCAGTTGTAATTCTAGACCGGCATACCGACGGTATACCGGTTCATACCGGCGGTATACCGGTTCATACCGACGGTATGCCGGTCGCTGACTGAAAAGTTGCCTTTGGCTCTTTTCAATGCTTTGGTTATAAATAGCCTTGAACCCCTTCATTCAAGTTTGATACTTTGAGCCTAAAAATTTCTAAACCACCAAAGCCTATCCACAAACAACTCTACAAAGCTTTCATTTGCCATCCACAAATTGTGTTAGAGTTATTGAGTTGAAAAGTAAAGATCTTCATCCTATTGTAAGGAGATCAAAATCTATTGTGAAAGGTTGAAGTTGGAGAGTCTTCGTATCCAAACTCTCGGTTGAAGTTGGAGAGTCTTCGTATCCAAACTCTCGGTTGAAGTTGGGGAGTCTTCGTATCCAAACTCTCGGTTGAAGTTGGGGAGTCTTCGTATCCAAACTCTCGTGTAAGAAGTTGGCGAGTTCTTCGAATCCAAACTCGTGTGTAACTATTTGCTCAAATAGTGGATTAAAGCCGGAGAGAGTTCCGGGACTGGAGTGCCTCTTGGGAGGATACCAGGATATATCGTGTGTCGGTATTGTTATTCCTTCTTCTCTTGCACTTATATTTTAAATTGCCTATTAACTTGTGCTAAGTGCTTGATTAGTTAGCGTGACCCTATTCACCCCCCTCTAGGGTTCCTACATAGTACCCCAGGGCCAGACGGCTTCAACGGGGTCTTCTTCAGAGCTTGCTGGGACATCATTAAAACTGACCTTGTTGAAGCCACTATAGCTTTTCTCCAAGGGGCCAGATACCCTAATTCCATTTCCAGCGCTAACATCATCCTAATCCCCAAGACTGACAATCCGAAAACCTTCAAAGACTTCCGCCCGATCAGCCTCTGCACCTTCACCAACAAGATCATTTCCAAGATCGTCGCCCACCGGATGGTCGACCTCCTCCCCAAGATCATTTCCGAACAGCAAAGCGGGTTTGTCAAAGGCCGCAGCATCTCCGACAACATCCTCCTAGCCCAAGAGATGATCACGTGTATGAAGTTCCCATCAAGGGGGAACGTGGCCATCAAACTCGACATGGAGAAAGCATATGACCGGTTGGACTGGCAATTCATGATCTGGATTTTCAGAGCCTTCGGCTTTGCCGAACCATGGATTGACATAGTCTTCAGATCGATCAACAACGCGTGGTTCTCCACCGTCATCAATGGCCAGGCGGCAGGCTTCTTTCGTTCCTCTCGAGGGTTTAGACAGGGGGACCCACTCTCGTCCACCATCTTCATCATAGCGGCCGAGGCCCTCAGCAGAAGTCTCAATAGTATGCCCAATAAGCCTGGCTTCAAACACTTCCACACCACCACCGGCTGCCCTCTCATCACTCACCTGGCTTACACTGATGACATCCTCATCTTCTCCTCTGGAGACAGTGGATCGATCGAGGCTGTCATGCATACGATCGCCAGATACACCACCTGCTCCGGTCAGCGTATCAACAACAACAAGAGCGTCATCTACACCCACCACAAAGCGGACAGAACTCGCTCTACTTTGCTCGCCAACATGACTTGCTTCCGCACGGCATATCCTCCGTTCTAATATCTCGGTTGCCCGCTGGTGTATGGTAGGGCCAACTCAGGTATTTACGAGCACCTTATCGACAGGATTCGCAAACTGATTGCTGGATGGCACAATGCCACCCTATCCTCAGGGGGCAAAACGATCCTCATCAAACACGTTCTTTCATCAATCCTGATGTACACCCTTCTCGTCTGTGCCCCACCTCAGAAGGTGCTCCACTCTCTCGAATCCCTCTTCGCCAAGTTCTTCTGGGGTCATAGCGACGGCAAGGACAAACATCACTGGGCCGGTTGGGAGACGATGGCCAAACCCACTGAAGAAGGAGGTCTGGGCTTCTGCAGGCTTGCTCACATCGTGGACGCCTGCTCCATCAAGTTATGGTGGAAGCTGCGCATTGAAACCTCCCTATGGACGAAATTCATGAGAGCCAGGTATTCCAGATTCTCCCACCTGTCTGAGGCGATCTCCAATAACAGATCCTCGGCATCGTGGCGCCGCATGATTAGGGGCCGCATCATCGCGAAACCGCTCATCCGGCTTCAATTGGGCGACGGTCACTCCCCAGCTTGTATGGAGCGGTGGTTAGGTGATGACATCATATATCCCAACAGTCTTACTCCCCCGGGGTGCGCTATTAGGGATCTTTGGGAGGGCAGCTCCGGATGGAATTGGAGGAAGATCAGAAATTGGCTAGGTCAGCCAGCGGAACACAGGCTTCTTGCTGCTAACCTCTAGATTACTGACACGATCGACTCTTGCAGATGGTCACCCAACCCGAACGGGTCATTCACTTTGGCTTTCGCCAGACTGGTGGTCAGAGGCAGCGGACCGTCCAATTTTGTTTACGCCAAGTTCTGGCAGGCCTACATTCCCATCAAATGGTCTATTCTCATCTGGCGCGCTCTTCGTTGCAAGATTTCGACAGATGACATCATCAGTTCTATGGGATTCAGCCTCGCGTCGAGATGTCACTGTTGCAAGGAGCACACAACGGAATCTGCAGAGCACGTCCTTCTCTCGGGGGAGTTGGCTACCGACCTTTGGTCTAAGATTCACAATAGACTTTGCATGGTTCAGCCGACCGGGGGCATCTACGATCTCCTGGCCTACTGGAGTCGATCCTACGGACATCAGATCGTAGTAGCCGCTGGTATCTGGGTCCTATGGAAGAACAGGAACAAATTCAGATATGAAGGCCGGTCATTTCTCCCGCCTTAGTTGTTCAGAGAGGTCATCAGACAATGCTTCAAAGCCAGGATACGCTGCTCGCACATCCCCACCTCCTTCTGGGAGGCCCTGTCTTAGGCCGCCCTGACTCTGCTTTTTGTGCGCGCGGGTCGTGCTTTCAGCTTTCTGTCCTTTAGTCGCTTTTTGCGCTTACTTGTATAGGCTTCGGCATTTTGCGCCTATTCTCTAATAAAGTTCGGGGTTCTCCAAAATATATATTTTTTTTTCTCCAAAATATAATATATATATATATATATATATATATATAATATATATATATATATATATTATATTATATAAATATATTATATATATATAATATATATATATATATATATATCTCTATAATATTCATATAAAAAAAATAAAATATATAATATATATATAATAATATATATATCTATATATATATATATCTATATAATATTAATATATATATATATATATATATATATATATATATATATATATATTATATATATATATTTTCATATTTTTTTTATATATATAAATATATATATATAATATATAATATATATATATATATATTATTATATATCTATATATATATATAATTATTTATATATATATATATTATATATATATATATATAATATATATTTTATATATAGATAATATGTTTTTTTTATATATGTCTATGTTATGTAGGTATATATGTATTTGGTGTGTGTGTGTAAATATAAAATATATATAATATATATATTATATATAATTAATATATATATATATATATATATCTATATATATATATATATATATATATATATATGCCTTTGTAAAATATGTGTGTATACGTACTTGTATAAATACTTACAATTTTTTATAAATTATTAAGTATATGTATATATAAATGACTAATATTATTGACAGAATTTTAGGTATATATTAAAATATGTATTAGTAAATATTTCCATAAAGATTTTACATGTAGATTGTAATCTATTTTTATTAGAAATCTATAAATATTAATATATTTGTATAAATATAACTATATGTATATGGACTTGGACCCTGCTATTAATACTATTTAATAATACCACGGGTACTAATGGTGTTATCATTATGATTTATGTATACTTTGGACCAAGATATAAAATAGGTACTAAAATTATATTTTGGGCCTTAAAATCTATTTATCGTTAGATCTAACTTTTTGTATGAACCTTTATAAATCAATTATTTCTATCATTGCAAATACTTTCTAAAAGATTAGATAGCATTTTAAATAGATCTAAATATTTTCCAAATTAGTATTTCTCAAGTATAGCTTTAAATAAAATCTTAGCCTCGTGATTAGTCTCTTAATCAGATCCCTTTGATCAATTCCTTTAATCACCTCATAGTCGCGACTATAATAGTCGTTTCTTATTCCTTAATTCGATTATCATACCAAACCCTGATTTTGGACTTCTATATAACAAACTAGGCTATTTGGACTATTCTGGACTCATTGGAACGGCTTGTGTCGTCATTTGGAGACCATCTTTTGGAGCATATCATCGGTACCTATTTTGTGTCGACATGTTCGTGTCACGCACATCAACTCCAACCAAAATTCAGGCGAGTACATTCTCTGATTATTTTTATCATGAAAGTATCTATATTGCTTGCTCTAGACTACTTTACTTGATGCTGACGCATTGTTAACATGGATTGGTACTATATGGATCTTGTCATGTGATGTTATCCCCTTATCGGGTACATCGAGTATTTCATGTTTATATACTTTATCATGTACATCGTGTACTCCTTATACTTGTATTATTCATGTACTCTCATGTGCTCTCGTGTACTCTCATGTGCTCACATGTGCTTCATATTCAAACTAACTATCGTGTACGTAACATATCGTGATTGGATCCTTGTGTATTGATTAGGGTAGGGGGTGTAGAAGTGGTTATGTGATTAAATCCCTCTAGTGTACTCATGTATATGTCGATTATGCCTTCACGTATAATCGAGTTACTGTAGAATAATTATATACAACCTAAACCAATCACATAACTGTCTTGTGCTCTAGATCACTTATATTTATTACAGTTTACCATGTTCTCTATTTTATTCATGTACAACAGTTTACTTATATCTTTATTATGCTATTTCTCTATTTCCTGTATTTACTTTCTAGTATGTCTTGTATCTTATTCTATTGCTAGTTCTGTATTTCCTGTCATGCACTAGAACTGCTTTTAGGGTTATATACTTTGCTCTAATCCTGACTGGATAACCACATTTTTAGGAATTGTTATACCCCACATTATTGGACTACAGGATGAAGCTAGCTGAGATGGATCTCGATGTTCTATTCACCGTGAGTTGTCTCCCCGGAGTTCTAGGCCTTTGTATTTTGATTTATGTTTCATTATCGGATTTGTCTCCGATATATTCTGTTTATGTATATTCATTTGTAGACTTTAGTTATTTCAGAGTTAATGATATATTTCCTATTTCATATCTTTCTTAGTTGTTTGTGATGTGATTGGAGTATATTGTGATTATGGATCTTTAGATGTTGTAGATATTATTGGGTACTTGATAGCGTTCTAACCGCCAATACTGCAGCGTAGGCTGGGCGTGGCCCACGTATTCGTACCGAATATCCGTGTGCGGGTCGTGACATCCCGCCTTACCATTTGTGACATTTATTCATAGCATCAATATTGGTATAACACAGTTCTATGACAATATATAAAAGCAAGAATGTAATAGCAGTTCTATAGCAAATGTTCGTGAGGAATCGTGCCACAATTTTTTGATTAAATACTATAAAGACAAGCATATCTCCTTTGTGTTTATGATAGATTTAAAACCAAAGGGTCAAGGGAAAGGAGGGTCAGCCACTCACCTTGGGTTGATTTAGGCGAGGGACTGGTTGGTTGTGGTTAGATGGCGCCTACACGATCACCTGAAATCGCATAAGCAACTGATCAGAACACTGTCTTATTCAATGAGTTCGATACAAATACGAAGTTCGAAAAATACAAGCCATGAAAACCATTGAAAACATTCACAAAAATGCATTCAGAAAATCAAAGCCAAAAAAGTAAGTACGACATGAAAAACAGAGCAACATGAGGTCTCTCCCTACTCAGCCACAGATTCCATCCTCGAGGTGCAAACCCTCTGATTACGAGACTTGATTCCAAAGAAACCATTCCATAATGAGAAAAGAATCTTAATTCAATCGGTCACGTTCAATCGATTCAATCGATCCCGATCAATCGGTTTCGACTAAATCGATAGCGATAATTTTCCTTTATCGTGCACCCCGTGGACGGGAAATGGGGCACGATATAGGGACTGGACACTACACGAAGGATCGCAAACTTACTAGTATTGTGGCTTATCATATCAGTGGCTTATCGTAATCCGTCCTAATGAAGTGCACTACGAATACCAAACATAAACTTATAGGCGGAACGGCCCCGGCGCCCCGGTCATATTCGTTCGAGGGAAGCAGCACCATGCACAGGTTATCCAAGTCTATTAACCATGCAATATGTGCAAAAGCAAGAGTAATATCATTTCCAACCAAATCTCAAGTTCTCAAAACATAATTTGTCTCAACTCAATCTATCTCAAGTTCCATCGGCATTATGGCCCAACACATCCGTATTGATCCACGATGCCCCAACGACTTAGGTTCCAATACCTTTATATTATCCAACGTATTACATTCATAAGTTATTTGTACAACAGCAGTTCCGTAGCATCTGTGCCATAACTGCATACTTTAATGCATGATGTATACCCTTCAATGTCCCGACAGTTCTGTGGCATTGCACCATAACTTGTCCATTTGCTTACTAAGTCATACACATAGTCCCCGTGCATAGATGCACACTCAACGCCATATTCAATATTCTAGGCCTAGTATTCAATGTTCTTTGGGTCGAACTTGTCACGACCTGCACCCACTTTTTCGATATGAGTACGTAGCCAAGTCCAGCCTACGCCATAACATCGGCGGTAGTACGCTGTCTAGGTCTCAATGCCAATCTCAATATAACAAAATCACATCTATTTGTTCATTCACAATAACTATTTTATTTACAAATCCAATAATACATAAAAATGACATTCGGGAACAAACCTGCTAAAAATAAAAGAACTATCTAATCTAGAATCTAAGGTCAGCCTCCAAGGTCTCTATCTCCCCTGTATAGTCCATAACGCAAAAGTAGGAAGCATGTCAAGTACCCTGCAATGATCCAGTCAGAAAAAGAGCAAAGTACAACCCTGTTGCATTTATGTAACTTAATACAAAATAAGGCTAGACAATTGTCACGACCCGTACCACCCGCTTTTCGAATACGAGACGTGTCCAAGTCCAGCCTACGCAGTGTCGGCGGTAGAACGCTGTCTAATATACACAAGTCATAGAATCTACAGAACTACATGGCAGTCTAGATCTCATCCACAAAAATATGATACAATCAACTAGCTCAAATGAAACTGAATAATGAATTAATATAAAATGAAGTATCAAGTTTATCAAGAATTCCAGTTACGTCCATGGACACAAATCCATACTAATAGACAAAAATAAAATAGAAACATGGAAATGAAATAACTGAGTCCAAACTGCTAAATATCAAAGGTACCCTCATCTACAGTGGTACCGTCGTCCAATGCTGGTCAAACCTGCTCGTCTGCACCTGGCTCAAACTCGGCTAAACCTGAAGAGATCATCAGGTCCTCAGAGGACTAGAAGATACATAAAAACATGCCTACTATATGACAGTAACGTGTATGAAATAAGAACAGTACAAGAAGAACATCTACGAACGACGTGTCATGTGGAAACTGTAGTACTAGACTTGGCTAACAATCAATCGAAAACTCCTATAGCTTGTAGTACAATGCAAGATACTCCCAATTTATAGTAGGTTTCGATTGTATTACAATCGAGAATAGCTAATTCTAGTATCGATCTCCTCTCCTAAAGGAATACAAGGTCAAGTAGACTTCTATAAATCGTAGTACATTTCAAGATACTCCAATCTATAGTATGTCATAAGTCAAGTCAATCAATCAATATCAAGATAAAGAATCGGCTATAGGTCGTGGTATAATGTAAGATACTCTCCAATCTATAGTATGTCTCAACTATAGTACAATGCAAGATACTCCCAGACAAGAATGTCAAATCAAGAACAAGGTATAGAAACTGACAACTCTATCACAAGACATGATAACACAAAAGACCAATAGACAAGCAATAACGAATATCCTATAAGTGCACGAGTCTAGAAAACAAGTAAAGTAGTCGATGACAACCAATCACCAGATGAGAAACAGGTAACCATATGGAAAAAGTACAATAGAAGATAACAATAAATACTACATATGTTCGGCAATAGAGATACAATGTAACAGTAAAGGAACATGTATATGAACTGAAAATAATAACATGTACAAGCAACTACTAGTAGGAACATGTATGAAGACAATTGGAAAATGAACATGAACAAGTAAAACTAATCAAACAGTGATTTGAAATACCTTTCGACATGTAAACGAGGGCTAATACGGCACATCAGAGATGACTATCAACATTTTTGGTACGTCTAACCTACGTGAAGTATATGACTTAGTTATCTACATTAAACATTTTTGGGGTTTGTTCAAACGTCTACTTAGCATTTTCCCTTCCCTCTCACTAAACAATCAATAAAAAAAAATTACACATCAAGCGTATCGTGTCACAATCGTGTCTCAATATGATACTTAATTGAACAAAATGAAAGATAGCATTGTAATATAATGAGCACATAAAGCAATAATGTACTTGCCTCATGTTAAGTACAGTTGTAATGACTTGATCATGTTGGCACATAATAGTCGTAGATATCATAACTACGCAAGACGGCCTCTAACGATGGAACAGATCATGCTTTGGGTCCAGAACGGTCCAATTATAGATCGTGGTAGGGTCGATATGAAGAAGTCAGAATTTGCACGAATTACGATCGTACAACTAACACGATCAAGATGGAAATCGAAGAGAAATTCGTTTAAAGGAAATCCTTAATATATATATATATATATATATATATTATATATATTATATATATATATAGATATATATATATATATATATATATATATGAATACTTATAATATTTAATAAATAGTTTTGATATTTGAAAACTATTAGTCCAAATATTTAATAACTATTTAGAATTTAGAGAAATCATATTTAAGTCAAAACTATAATTTAACTAGATAAAAATTATAATAATATTTTAAGGTTTCTAAATTCAATCTAAAAATTAGTGTAAGGCCAAGCTCAATAATATATATATCTATATCTACAAATATAATTTTTAGAAAGAATGAATAATATATAATATATATATATATATATATAAATTATATATATAAATATATGTATTCTATATATATATATAATTATGTATAATGCCAGTGGCGCGGTGGCGTACCGTAATATCGCTGCACTTGGGAGTGAGGGTGCGGGATCGAGCCCCACTCCCACGGGGCGCTGGGTGGCGTTGTCCACGACCTTCATCTAAATTATGGCCCATAGACTATTGGGTCTACAAAGCCGGCCCAGCCCACCTTATTTCTCCTCCATGTTCACCAAATGGGAGAGAGCAGTATTCTTCCAAAATAGAGGAAGAATTAGATCAAGAGAAAGAGAGAGAGAAAGAGTTAGAGAAAGGGATGCGGAGAGGTCAAGAGGGATAGATGGTGGTGGCAATGTCGGGGCTAGCAACGGTGGAGGCGAGCGTGTCGTCTCCCACCAGAGCTCTTGTCTGCTCGTGGAGGACTACCTACCGAGTGGCTCCGGCGTCGGAGGCACGCTGGATGGGGATGGGCATCGCGGTAGGGACTCTACTGCGAGGCGGCGGCATGGGGCTGAAGGACGACGGAGAAGGGTCATTAGAAGAGGTGAACAAAAGAGCTTGTTGGTGGGGTCGTGCGGCTCAATGAGGCGGGGTCGACACGGAGAGGAGAGGTAAGTCGTGGTGTTGGTGGTTGCGGTACTGTGATGGGGTGGTGATAAGGGTTGTTCATGTCGGAGACAAGGAGGGTGGCCAGCGGTGGTGGCACACTGGGCTAGACAGGGTTGAGGAGGTGGTGAATGTGGATGGCCGGGAACTGGAGTCTGGTCGGGGAAGAATGGTGAGGTGGCGGCAAAGGAAGAAGGGTTTGCTGGCCAGGAACAGTATTTGGTAGCTTACGACAATTCTGGTGGGTGGTTGGAAGGTTCTTTTAGTGGCGTGGATAGCGACGTTGGTAAGGAGGTTGGGACATGGAGGCACGAGTTTCGACGAGGAGAACGGTTTCACCGGGTCCACTATGGCAGTACGGGGATGGCCGTGGTAGTGGCTGTAGGTACGGGGTCGGGGCTATACTCTGACCAATTTAGGGTTAAGGATTGGTTTGGGATTAGAATTAGCAATTGGAATTTAGGAATTGGCGTCATGTCCTGCGCGACACATGATGCAAGAAAGGTTCGTATCCGGTGTGTCAGACACGAAGGATGATTATAATAAAATAGTGGAAATAAATAGTTGGACACGGACACGATGCACACCAATAATGGCGATGATGATTGATGGATTTATGTGATTTATGGAGAAAACAAAGAGAAGTTTCCTTTTATATAGGAAATAGGGAATCCTAATAGGGAAGGACTAAATCCTTCCATAAATTAAAACAAATAACTAAGGTATCCAATAAATTATATATTAATATAAATCAATCATAGTGATTTAAATAATACCAGATATTACTCATAATATTTAAAATACATTTAACTAAATCCAATTTAATACTTGTAACAATAATACTTTTAAAAATAATATATTTCAAATAATCTCAATATTATCAAATACTATTGAAACATATTTTGTAAATTCAATGGACTCAGATAATTCTAGAAATATATATATAAATATATGATCTTATTAAAATAGTTTGACAATCTCGTGTCATCCAAAATATTTTTTATATGATTTAAAAATAAAATCTATTTTCTAACTAGAAAATATTTAAACAAAATTAAATTTTTTTTTAAAAAATTGAAAAGTGGGCTTACAGTGCACTTGATGCACGCCTCGATATTTTTTTCAATGTTTCTACCATCAATGTCCTATCACGACCCGTGAACTATGCATGTCGCCTCAATTGAATGTTCTATCTTAACGTTAGACACGCACTAAGACCTTACATTCGATCCATGCGCTAACTCAATACCGACACTTGCATGTCATGATACATTTTATTGCCTGAAAGAGTAGGGGAGATGGGTCTGAACCTGCTACCTTAAGCCAATCTGCCCATCGCTTCGTCGCGCCGATACGGCCCGATACCTTATCATCGTTGTACAATCATCTCATCTAGCTAACCATGCGAGCACTTTGTGCTCTTTCGCACACATCCACTGATTCGATCTATCGCCTACGCCTCGGCTCATTGTAAGTGATTTCGAACGATATCTGTACATAAAACCAACTCAATCAATACTTCTTCAATTTTAATCATACCTCCTCGAATCAACTCATACCTTATCGACCCATCGATTCACATAATGCACGTACGTGCGGGGCATTACAAGGATTGCCAAAATTCTTGGCAGTTCTATCTTATGTAGGACTGCCAAGATTTTTAGTAGTCCTAATAGTGTTCAGTACTACCAGAATTTGGGCAATCCTAAAATGGACTTGCTAGACAGCAAGTCCAAACTAGGACTGCCAAGATTTCTGGCAATCCTAAGTGTTCAGGACTGCGAGAAATCTTGGCAGTCTTGATAGAGTAGTGTATATCCTGTATCTCTCAACTAGACCGCTGTAAAGAGAGTATCATACAGCCAAGCTTCTAAAGCATTAATAGTTGATAAGAATTGCTTTCTGTAATTAGTACTGCTAATAGCGAGCCTTAGTTTCAGACTACGAGGACCTATAAGCAAAAACTAGTCTGCATTAGGTTGA